>JACXVL010000052.1:0-221921 GCA_014898675.1 Athelia sp. TMB
GAAGACATGGTGAAAAATATCCAAAACGGAGAGACAATGTTTCTGACTAATGTTTTTGCCCGGCGCATTGTGAATATTCTCCGCATTTGGCCCAGACTTACAATGTTTTCATCTATGTTTCTGGCAAAATCTTGTGCGAAAAACATAGTCTCTCCGTTTTGAATATTTTTCACAATGTTTCCTGTTGATTCAGGGACCGATGCCCGCAGTGCAACAACGACAATGAGCAAGCATATTCTATTGCCGTCCGCCACAGTGCGCCACAACATCAGCGGGCGTGACGGCGGCGCCCAAGTGACGTTGTGGCGGTAATAATGACTATTTCGCGGGGGCAACGGGACAACGGGCGGCTACTTCCTCGATATGGGCTGTTACGAAATGCCGTAATAAGACCCATCGACCTATGACCCAACTATGCCTCGGGCGGCGCGCCAGACCTGTCAAAACTTACGGAAGTTTCTGATGGTGCCTGATTCTCGAATAGGCAAGTCGTTGGGTGTGCTTTGTGTCCATGAAAACGCTCTCTGGATGGTTGTGCGATGTTATCTGGGCTGCCATTGGAATGAGTCGATTGGCTACATGGCGCAAATAGGTAAGTAGGTTGTGTGTGCGGATGCAAAGCATAACTTACCGGTTAACATCTCCCTCAGAGTGCTCCTTTTTATCCGCCCACCCTAAGTCCTCTGTCACCCTGGACATAAGCCGTCGTCAGTATCGACCTCATACACATGGTACAAGGAGCGCATTACGAGGAAGCAGCCTCTGGGTTTGCGAGAAATATAGACATTGTGGGTAGCATGGAAAGAAAAGTCGCTGACATTTCACGAAGGCCCCCCTATAGTTGACGAGGTTTACATTTTTGATATTTGGATTACGACACCACACGAGCTCTATCTTGCTATTCCAGGCTGTTCCTGGCTCTCCCGAGTCCGAACGCAGGTATCAATTCCCCCCTTCTTTTGGCATTGCTGCTATGGGTTACATGCTAAGCCTTATACATTGCATACGTCTTCTTGGGTTAGATTTTCAGAGTCTTGCGCCATATATTACGCGTACACTCAGTCAAGGTATCAAGGTAAATATCTTGAATCACGATTTACCAGTCTTCATTTGCCCACAGATGGGAGGAGCTCGTCGTGGCGATGCAAGGTTATTACAATTGTTTGAGCGGATTGGAGCGACGTATTGCTCGATTTGCCTCTTGAAAACCAGAATCACGAGAATCTGTCCCTGAGCGGGCTTTGAGGTTGACCTACATAGGCAGTGTCTCAGATGGGAAGTTATTACACGAAAGCACTTTCTATAATGAAAATCCGTGCTATAACCGAGTATGTTGCGCAATCGTGATAGTATATCCCACAGCCTGGGCTATCTGGAATTGCCTGGACCGCAAATACAATATTTCATGAATCCCTGTCTCTTGAAATGGTGCATAATATGCGCAGATTCACACGACAAACGTATCAGTGACGATGGGTGTATGGATTACAGCGCACTACAGTAATGCGTGTGTATTAGATTGTACAATTGAATCGTTTTGCTTCTTCTCATTGTCCATCCCAAGAAATGATCAGATGCCCGTGAGTCCCTTGCCCTTACTGTCGATTACTCCGCTTCCTCTCGACGCATTCGTGATGTAGGTGCCGCCGGTGATGCCGTCGCCTGCTTGCGCAGTACCTTTCTCGAGCAGGATCTGCATCACATCGATGTCTTTATGTGTGCCGAAGACAGTATCGAGCTGTTGTTTGGATGGTGCACCCAAGATGCCCTGGTTGCCCTGGCCTGAGTGGAAGATGGAGAAGGCTATGGAGATGATGGTTAGATCAAGTACATGCGCGAAGATCAGTGTGCTCACAATCTACAACCTCTGCCAAGGGGATCGTTCTGCACCCAGGATGATCAATCAGTTTGAGGTACTCAAACAGCCATAAAGATTGTTCATTACTTATCGCCGTCATGCCACTTCTTGTACTGCAAATCGGCACCCATCAGTAAATCATTTCTTTCCGGTGCTTACTGGCGCGACTTACCTCCTCGGGGTTAACGATGGCGATGAATTCGTCGGTGGACTGGGAGTCGGGCTTGTAGATGACTTTGGTGAGAGACTTGACCATGGTTGATTGTGTAAAAGTGCGAATATAAGATGGGTATTGATCTTCGGGTGACCGCGCGGCTTTAAGTATGGCTTTCCGTATGATGTCATCTATTTTGACGTCACGCGACACACTCTTTCCGAGGCGGTAGATTCTAAAGGACACGCGAGACAAGTGGAGTGCGAAGTATGTGCCGTACGCTAACCGCTATGCCAACTTGTCCCACTCCACCACTCTTTGAGACATTCCATGACTATCCCCGCCCACGTTAGCCAGCGGTACTAGTGAAGGTCTATGGCGTTATTCGAGATTAGCGATGAGATGTGCATACTGCTGGTTGATTCTCACCTGCCATGCGCACACTGGAATGGTAGCGCTGTTTCAGACAACTGTCTTACTAGCCGCTGGCAGCGTTCCACAGTCAACGCGTCATTGAACATAATCGCGCCTGCCAGGCTCGTTTAATACTGGCATCTGGTTGACAGAATACTAGATGCTCACCTCGGCAGGCTTTCGAGTTGACTAAATCGACTAGTTCGCGGGGACACCAGCGCAGGGCCCTCATCCAGGAGAAAGGTTCATCCGCGTTGCCGGCGCTCTTGGAACTCTCTCGTATCGCGCGCTGGGCAGACGTAAGCGAGAAAGGGCCATCTTCTTCCAGCTTCGCAAGAAACCCTTTGATGAGCTCACGAAGCTCTTCACCCATAAGAAGCTGTGCCCCTTGCATGAACTTAGTAATCTCGAAGGACAAAGCGATAGGCGCACCTTCTCTGACACAACGGCCGGCACGCTATGCACCCACACCTGCGCATACCCTGCTCCATCTTCGCCCCCTGATGTCCCTGACTCTAATCTCGAAAAATCAAAATTGAATCCCCAGCAGCGGAACGCCTCCTGAAATTCGGCCGACCCTGCCAACCGCGCCGCTTCATGGCGTGTTAGCAGGACTGGCTTGGGCACGACGAGCTCCTTCTTTCCAACATTTTCGCCTTCATCATCAGCGTGGACGAACCCGAGGCATAGCTCCTTCAAGAATCGCTCGACGCGTATCCTCTCATCTGCAGCATGTTGGTCAATCAGCACCAGCGTACGACCCTGTCCTGGACTAGACGCGGGAGCGAGGGGTGTCTCGCCTTCCCGGTTCGAGCTAGAGTCGCGAATGAGGCATGCAATGAACTTCCTATCCACCTGCTGGATGACCTGCGCGTCACGCAGGTCTTCCTTGCGGACCCGACGCTCGGGTTGTGTGCTTGAGCCTGGCGGGCAACATGCATGCGAGTGGTGTTGCTGCTGGCGATATCCCTCGTCACGCGCCTTCGCAAAGGCCGCGGAAAGGTCGAGCGCGGGGATCTTGCTCTCGGTGGGGGTATACACGTCGTTGGCGGTCAGCGCACTCTGCAGCCATTCGGGCATACTCGCTCGTTCTTCGGTTTCGTCAATAACCTGGGCTATTGGCTGGTTTTGTGGTTTGAACTTCGCGTCGACGGGGAGGGTACGCCTCACTGCCGGTGCGTCGAGACGGTGAGAATTCCCTGTGCGCCGGTCGACAATAAAGGTCTCTCCCGTCACTGGGTCTTTCCACGCCATAGTCCCCTCATTCTCATCTTCGGTGTCTGCGGCCTTTGAAATGTCCATAAGAAATGAGTGGAGTTTGGTCGGGTGATGTATTTAATGAACACGCACAGGATTGATGTATAGCGGCTCCACCGGAGCAAATTTGCGATGATTATCCTGTTCGTCGTCTTCAAAATCAACTCTCCTTTTCTTCCGGGATACAGGTGATCTGTCGGGTACCGTGGCTACAGGGACGCATGCGTGCTTCTCCGACGCAAACCCATGTCGTACGAGGAAGGATTGTATGACGGACGACACGAAGGCGGAAACCGCGTTCTGGTTCTGGACGACTGATCAGCAACACACAATAGTCACGCTTGAGACACTTGCCTGGAATTGAACGCTGGCTTTAGCAGGCTCTATGCAATTGTCGATAAGCTGCGGCGGGATGAGGAGGTTCAGGACGTAGACCGGTCGCCACACGGCTTTTCGGGGAGAGCGGCGCACAGCTAATGTGTGACATACTAGATTAGCATTTGGAGAAAGGCTTGGAAGATATTGAAAACTTACTAGATCGAGGAAAGGAGGTTTCTCCAGTCTCGTCGAAGGCCTGGCGGTCAAGGTCAACGGGATGAAGTAGATTCAATGAAAGAATTTCATACATGTTTAACGAAAGAGCTAGATGCAAACTTGTTGTCTATTATTCGGTGGATGTCGCACACGGTCATGGGGTGTCGATTAATGTCTAGGGAAGATTAAGATTTTCAGCGGCTTGGAATGAGATTGTTTTAACAGGCGCTTACATAGAAATTGATATGCTTTAGAATGCGCACCATTTAGGCTGATGAATCCCTCTATCTTCATATTGTCCACGGCCTCGTTGATCTCTTCGACGTGCTGCAACGATTGTCAGCTTGAGTGGTATGGCGGTATATATGCTTCTGTACCTCTGTTAACGCACGACCATAGATGTTTCTGAATGCGGTCAAGCTTGATGTCGTCTACTAAGTAACATGAGACCGTTGCACTGACATTCAAAGACGAAGCAGATGTCCAGACCTTGGGTATCTTCATGATCTGTATTTTCGTTGAGGTGCTTGGTTGGGAATTACTTGTATCTTCCAATGAGAAAGAAACTTGCGGGAAAACGAGCGCGAAGCATTCAAGATCTTGGCGTATGAGATCGAATGTCCGGGATGCATTAGGATGAGACCGGCGGCGTATAGGCAACTACGCATATGGAGGTCATGATCTCAGCAATCATGTCAATATAAAAAAACTATACATTATAGAACGCGTCGCGTATGCACACGACCGTGCCTGCCTGCTCTCTGCGCCAGCGAATGGAAGGGCCGTTGTACAGACTTTTGCCTCCCTGGAAAGACGTCAGTCTGGATAGCATGCAGTAGAGAAGTTTTCCATACTTTGAGAATCACAGACCAGCTTTCGCGCGAGCGAGGTGTTCGAGAGGATATTTCTAAGCATGAAAGGTCCGCGGCAGAGGCAAGGGCTAGGGGCGGCGTTATAAGGGCAAGCGTCGCGCCGGTCGCAAACTACATACCTTCTCCACGAAAGCCAAAAGTGGAAACCGAGTCGAGAGATGCAGGATTATACGCTTTAGATGTCCCTGCAATACGGTTACTTCAAGTGTGAAGACACTAACCAGACGCGAATCACGCACCATATCGACCCTCCTCCGAGCCAAGCGCCAACAACGACATCCCCCCTTTGCTGATACCCTGACCGTTGTCTCTGACCCAGCAGCTCCATCCTTCGCAGTCCACACCGATATCGACATGGGTGGCTCCTGCATCCAGAGAGTTTTGTAAGAGTTCAGATATGATTTGAGGGAGAGAGGTCAAGATCTGGGTCGACCGCAGTTTACTGCGGGTGGCAGCGGGGAGCTGTTCCATTGCTAGCTTTATTGTTATCTGTTAAAGAACATGGGCGTCCTGAATCTGCGATGACGGTTTAAACGCAATACTCTAGTAATGGGAAAGGTGCCGGCCGCGGCGGTCGAAAGTAGCGGACATACTGAGACAAATTCTCGCCTGCATGCTCCTACAAGAGTACACTAGCTGCGACCTGCAAGATCTCTTGACATTTGCGAAGTTGTCATTCTTCAAGGAAAGGAAGAAAAAATGATTTGAAAGGCAGTTAATAAGATAGAGCAAGTGAGTCCAAGTAAATAGCAAGGCAGTCCATGTTCAATAAATGTATGTGTAATTATGTCCGTATGCCGGAAACGCGCCTCCATCCCGGAGCGGAGTCCAGTGGCTAAAATGTTGTGCGCGCAGACCATATTTAAATAATGGAGGGTGCAAGGGGCGGTATTCTGTGTGCGGATAGGCAATGGTGAGTGAGCCGAGATGGATACGACGGCGACAGGGAGGCAAGAAAGTTATGCGGGTAACTCTAGAGGTGGTGCTGGGTATGAGGTACATTTGATTGAGTATAGTTCGATGATTGAGAGCGTAGCCGAGATAAAATAGTGATGAATGAGTGAAGTGTCGATCAACATTGATTGAGGAACGAGTTGTTCGGGAACGGTTGTCCGAAATCGTCTCGCCAGGTTGTCAGATTTGGATCTGTGTATGCCTCAATGTATCTATAGAAGTAATCAGATATTCAGCCAATGGCCTCTTCATTCATTGAGATAGGTTACTGACTCATTGATATAGGCGGCAGTAGGAAAGTCTGTAGGGTCGCAGCCGATATTTTTGGAGCCTTTGGGCTAGCAGCACGATTCGCATCAATTGGCAAAGGCGACGATATAGGATAGAGGCACTCCTACCTGATAGACTCTAATATAGTCCACTAACAAGTGGGCAGGGAATGGAAGCTGTGAAAAAGCTATGAGACGCGACTATCTCGGCATATTCAGGTAAATCGATCCTCACATAAGTGAGATTAACGGTTCCAAAATTCTTTGACATCCCGAGATTAATGATGAGATACTGCGGGGATATTGAGAAAGTGCACGGATAGAAACATCGGACCATACTTACCATAGGCTCCTGGGGAATTGGCCGAGCAGATATCTCTGTTTGATTATCGGCGCCCATGCCAGCAACATTGAGTGTCCAGGCAGCAGCACCATTGGCTATCCATGTAATGTAAGCGTTGTCAAAGCCTGGCACATACTTGTGGCAATGTCAAAGCTTGTCCGGATCAAAATCGTATGCTGAATACGCACCTCGAAGCCATATATTCCATAGCATCCACCGGTGCCCTCGTAACACTCCTGGTTAATATCAGTCACAGCCGATGTCGCTTGCTGGGTGTCACCGCCAAGGTACTATGCCACGAGAAGCGTCAGCCGATGTATGCGAGCAGTGAAATAAAACATGGCATTACTGTGTTGAGAGCGGTGAGCTCCGGGTTGAATATGATCTCATTTGCAGAGCTGTTATCCCAGATGTACGCCGCGTTAAAGGGCGCCCATTGTGCAGATTGCGAGACTTGGCCAGTCAAAGGGGTCCCTTTGATCTATCACAACAGTCAGCGTGCACTTTGACTGCAGTATTCATAAATGTTACCTGAGCCTCGAACATGTCAATTTCGGGCGCTGAACGACCAACGTATGTACCGTCGGTGTGCATTGGGCCAGGATGCGGCGATCCAGGGCACGAGCATCGAGATAGTCGTTGTCCAGGAAGAAAAGAAAGGACACCACCGACACTCTTATCACCATTTTCGGTTGCAGCGACCGGTTGGCCGTTAATGGACTGATTTGCCACGGTGCCAACGTCGCAGCTATCGTATACGTATGGCCACATCCCTTCCAATGTGGCGCCGTACCCAGCGCGTCCAAGGTTTCCCATGGACCAAATAGCGGGCCAAAAGCCTTGTATGTTGTTTACACCAGGTAGCGAGACCGAGGCTTCGACGTAACCTCCAGTAAAGCAAAATTTGTTCCAAGTTTGTACCATGCCTACAAATAAAGATTATTGATCGGTCTACAATCAATGGATTAAATGAACAAACCTCCTTGATAATTTAAGCCATGAGTTTCTTTTTCTGAAAGAGTGACGACCAAGGAGCCGTTGGCAGTCGTTATGGCCGCAGGGTCATACCACTCTAAGTTATTTGTGGCCTATGGAAACACGTGATCTTTAGCAACCTCGCTGTAGAGCTTAGGCAGTACTATTGACTAACCCAATAATGGAGATCGACAGCCTCCCAGTAAGGATCATCTCCAGCATAAAAGGTGCGACCATCCGTGTTGAACTCGTCAGAGAACACCAGCTCCATTTCTACGCCATCACCAGAAAGTGACGTTGTCGTGTAAGCAGATGTTGGAGTGTCAATATCTATAAGACCCCAATTGCCCATGGAAGGCACCTGGTAGGAGCGAATGTAAGACACCCGAATCCACGTTAATTGGTGGAACTCACCTGGCCCGTTCCATTTGTGCCACCTAAATTAAAGCCACCATTATCGCTCTGCACCGTATGTCTTATGTACGATATCAATGGATATCCAGCACTGTATATGCATGCAAGTGAGTTAAATCATCATATGCGTAGTGCAAGTTGTACTCACAAGAGAGTGACAAGGCCAACCACGAGGATCAAAAGACACCCTAAATTTAAACACCCTCTGTCGGAGAATATGTTGCCTCGTCCAAAGCTTTTCGATTTCGGGTCCGGCTGGTGTAACTCGTCGTCAGCTTCAGGCATTCGTGGTGATACATTGAAGCCCCATTGTGAAATATCTGGTGATAAAGCATACTGCAAGAACACCGCGTAAGTGCCCAGATGTACATTGTAACGTGTTGCCACATACCTCAGAGGAAAGGGCAGAGAGTTTCGATCGAGCTCCTGCTGTGTAGGGCGTGTCCGACTATAAGAAAGGTCAGTTCGTCAAAGAGCATCACATTAATTATTTGCATAACACACGTCAAAAGCGGTCACAGAAGGACTGGCAGGTGCGATTGGTCCATATGCGAGTCTCGGTATACTTCGCCTCCTTCCGGGACCCAGAAGACTGCTTGTTGAACTCGAAGTAGATGCAACCCTGCTGCCGCTGCTGCTCTCATGAGGATCCTGACCGAGGAAAGCCAAAGACATAGTGGGGGCGATGTAAAAGGTGGGAGAACCGTCGCGACGGCCGAGGCTAATCCCTGTTCAAAAGCACCGAAAATTCTATGACGCAGGGGATTTCCTTTCTCCAACTCCAATGTGCAACGGCCGCAGTTTGTTACAGCCCGCCAGCAACCGCAGATACTACTGTATGGTGAAGACAGAGATGCGCAGCTAGGCCGCTTTCCCTTGCATTGCCTCGATTGCAAGCTATTTTGATCCAAATCGTAAAAATAAACGGTTGTATTTTTGAACGTGCTTTATTTACGTCTGGTATGTGACCTACCATAATAGGCAAGAAGCAAACAAGCCAAGTTGAAATGCAGTGATATAAAGAGCGCCTTTAAGGAAGGAGGTATAATTTGAATTCTTGCAAATCGGGGTTTGCGAGGAGTGTATTATCGATTGACAAAACGAAAGGAAGAAAGAATACAGATATGTGCTACTTCAAGGCCACACCAAAAACGCGATCCGACATGCCCGCGACCAAACTGAAACCGCCCGCCGCCCCACAACCATTGCTGACAAAGTGATTACCTCACGCATGCTCCCTCTGGGATAGGGCGCGATTTACCACCTGAATAGGCGAGGCGGCTTTGGACGAGACGTGGCTTCCATGACGCAAAAAGATCCCATCCTTGGCTCCGTCGCCAGCCTCAGAGCCAGGAATCACTTCGAAGGATAGGTTCTCCGAGTTCTCGTCGTATTTTGGCTTGGCGCTGCTTACGCGAGAGTGTTGCGACGAGGAGACGCGGCGGTCTCCAGTGGATCCTCTGCTGCGGGGGTGGCTAATTGCTATCTTGGCGGCTGCCTCAATGTTACCGGAACCCTTCCGCAAGGTCCACGATGGTGCACGGTCAGGGCCGTCGGTGGTCTCCATCCAATGAGACCCGTTCATGGCGTCGTCGTGTGCACGTTGTTGGAGAGACACTGGATATTTTGGATTCAAAGCAGGAGCGAATACGGAAGAGGGACTAGTCGCAGAGTCATGATTAGCTTCTCCAGAGCTTTGGTGCGACATCTTCTCAGGGGTGTTCCAGAACACATCACGGACGATCTCTGCAGAAGCATGCGGCGGGCGAGCAACGTAGGGTTGGGCGAGAGTCATGCCGGCACCTTTGAAATTTTGGTGGAATGCTTCTTCTTCGGTCTGTGTGTTGCCTTGAGACGAACTAGCAAGGCGAACTAACTGGGCTAGATCAATATTATTGAGACGGGCCAAAGCGACCAATTTAAGAGCCTTTTGCTGGTCTGCGGTACTGGCATGCTCGAGGGGCGAAGGGAGGGCTCGAGGTACATCTGTGACAATACGTAGAGGCTGGGTGGCGCGCTGCGCTCGAGGAATGGCATCTTGTCTAGTCACGGTCTCCATAATAGGACGCTCCATGATAGGCATTTCTCCTTGAATAGAACGACCAGGACCTTCGGAAAGGGCTTGCCCAGGTTGCCTACGTACAGACCCGTCGGCTGGCTGAGTGAATGAATACCGCTGATGAGAATCTCGAGTCGCTGAATGTCGGGTTTCCTCAGTTTCAGCTTCGCCTTCATGCTGTCCATTCCCGTTGCTGCGTTGCTTCGGTTTCGGGCGTGAGCGCCTTTTGCGAGTCCCAGAACGAGTCTCAGAAGGGAGGGCAGCTGTAGCCCAGTTCGGTGAACTGGCAATCTGATCAGCCTTGTAATCGGGCCGATTGGTGTGTGGGTGCGGAGCTTGGGAACCTTGCTTCAAAGGCGCATTCACATCAGGCTTCCTTTCGGGTACTGAGCTGGGAGTTGAAGCTCTGTGGCCGGCTGAACGAGATGGCCTCGGGTTGTGACCAAGGTGTGCATGTATAATTCTCAGAGCTGAACTTGCGACTAAAGGCTTTTCAAGAATGGCATGAGCGTGTTGTGGATATTGTATGGCCAACTAAAATGTCAGCACATAAGCTATTAGTACCATGCTGTTTCTAGCACAGGCCATCAGGGCTCACGTTGGTGGCGTCGGCATAAGTCGTTGCAACGGGGATAGCATCGTAGCATGGAGAAGTAGGGTGATGTATCTTGTACAAGCATTAGCTACGTGGCAAGGAGAGAGAGGATACGGCATCTTACGACAGAGGTTGATAGGTCACTCTCGTCGGGTACGTCTGTAGGGCCAAGCTCCCTAATCGGGCGGTCCGCTGAAATGTCTTCCTCAGGTCCAGCAGGAACCTGCGTGCTACATAGTTCAGAGATGCTGATGGTGGACAATTGAGGGTTGGATTGCGCCTACGACGCACAAATGAGTAACTATCCACATAGTAGAGCATCGGGAAGGACAAACCAGATCGTGGGGCCAGTAAGTTTCGGGGAAATGCATGGCGGGCCCATCGGAAATCGAATGAACGGTGCCCTGATTGAGCGGAGCTTGCGGAACAGATGCGGCAGTTTCTGGTTCGTTGACTATCGACGATACTTCATGGACATTCTGGTCAACCACAGTTTCGTTGGAGTCAAAAGCCTTCATAGGTCCCGAGAGAGCTGCTGAATCATGTACAGGAGACGCATGTTGCCCTTCCGAGGAAACAACGATGGCGTCGGGTGCACAAAACCTCTCCGTAGACACATTGCGATTTATGATGGATGAGGGAGTTAGGCCAATCACGTTACCAGCAAATTCCTCGCCCTGCACCCAGAGCACATTGGAATCTAAAGTAGGAGATGTAGCACCAGAGACAGTCAACACTTCAGGGAGGATAGGCGTCTGGAGGGATGCACTAGCTATTGGCGTAAGAAGAGCAGAATCTGGCTTTTGATTTGAATTCATCAATCAGTAGACGAGCACGGTGGGCAAGATGAATACACACTGCTTCAACTTGAAGAGACAGAGTGCTAAGAAGCGTGGTCGTCTGCTCAGGCGCAGAATCAAGAATGTGAGCCTAAGTTTCCAGTTAGATTGACAAGCAGACATCGAACTGCAGGTTTCTTACCACCGGCGTGTCCTGCAGGAGGGGGATGGCGCTCGGAAGTTCTTGCAAGCCAGCATCGCCGAGCTCAATGGTGACAGATTCTTTTGAGTCTTCGAAAATGCCCTGTACACAGGCGGAGGTCTCATTCAATTTATAGACAGGCCAATATGCATGATCGAGCTCACAGATCCAGCCGAGTCTGACGACTGCTCGGACATCAGGGACGACGTTTCCTCTTGATCGTCCTCGTCTTCGGCATTCTGCCCGCCCGCCGCATTCAGCATATATGCGAAATAGCTGTTGCCGTGTTTACTTACATGGTTGATCAGCTGTACGTGAGAGACTGCTGGTAAGGTATCCGGTAACTATCGATGCGATGGTTCGTGGTCAGCATATTCTTGGTGCATGGGCGCATGCCTTACCTTGTCTACGGACGGCGAGTTGTTCGGGACCTGAAATCTAGGCCGAAGCTGCGAGTCAACCGTGGAGGTTGAATCAGAAGAGCTGATGAGATTGTCTTTGGAGCCGGAGGGCGTGATGAGACTGTCGTTGAGGGACAGTTTGCTGTTTTCGTTGCCCATCCCGAGTTGTGAAAGACCTTGTGAAGCAGATTCAAAGATAAAGAATTCAAGTCCAGATATTGGGAGATACGGCGGTTGGGATAGAAGGATTGGAATCTTAAGGAAAGCAAAGTCAACATCGCCCCAAATAGTCTTGTGAAATTCCATATTTCTCGAGCGTGATCGGCTGGCATGACCAGCACATACAGCTGGGTCGATCAAGAATCCGCTCCCATCTATTGCGTGAGGTTCGTCCAACGTCTAAAATCCTTGCTGTTGTGATAGGTCTACACGTAGGATATGGAGTTACCAGCGTCCACTTCCTTTCATAAGTAAGCAAGTTGTTCGCTAGTCCAGTGGCACATAGATTCCAGAAGCTCGTGTTTAACAAGAGATGCTTTCCCCAGATTCGATGGCAATCAGGTCCTACTTAGTTGTGAATAGATCATCTTCAGACCAAGTTGAGTGTCATTACAGTAGATATGTTGGTTGCGAAGGAGACTGTTGACTCGGAGTCGGCAACTTTGGGCATTGCCCCTGAATTTGGCATACCAGTGAGGCTCGATCACTACAATTCAAGCGACCGTCACGACCGTCGGGCAGCGTCAAGCACACTCTCTCAGTATCTAAGGCTCCAAGGCTGCCGACCAATTTGCTCTTTCTTTTCTAATTGCTAGGCTGCGCCTGCAAATTCCTTATTTCTCTCACTTTCTCATCTGCGCCAACTTTTGAAGCCATGTCGGAGCCCATGCAATTCCAGGATCCATCTCCAATCTTCGACTCCTTCGATATCGACCTAGTGCTGAAAGTACTGTCGCATACACTCTTCAGTGAGTGTCTTCTTGACTGCGGCCCCAAGCCACCTACCAGGCACCGTGACTGACCGCGCATTATCTTACTTTGTAGGTCCATTTTTTACACTCTTAATCCCCATATTCTATTTCTTTCAAGGCATGGGCACCCGCAGTCCCGCAGTGGTGTGGTCCTTTGCATACTACCTTTTGGTAACCGCATTTTGTACGTACAAACATCTTCGCTGCTGCTCCTGTTGCACCGTATTTATCATGGCCATGATAAAGGGTCCATCAAGTGGTACTCGCGACTGTACCGAAACCAAGGGAAACTGCTTTTTGGACCTGCGCCTTTTGACTGGGGCGAACAGATCGTTGTGGTGACTGGTGGTATGTACTATTTTGCTCAACCGTGTATCAGGTTCATGTGGAGCTAATCGAGGTACAGGGTCATCTGGCATCGGAGAACTACTGGCGAATACGCTGGCAGTGCGAAATGTCAGTGTAGTGGTGCTCGACGTGAATCCGATAATCACCGAGAACTGTGGGTTACGTATATTTTCCTTGGATTAAATACTGGTTAACGTCCAACTGACCAGCCAACATCACCTACTACAAATGTGATGTGTCGAAGTGGGAAGAGGTAGAGACTGTCTCAAAGAAAATCATCGAGGAGGTCCGTTATGCTGATTCTGAAACGCGGAAGTTCCTGGGGCTGATGGCTTGAGTTGCTCCAGATTGGACACCCGACCGTGCTTGTGAACAACGCTGGCGTTGTACAGGGCAAGCTAATTCTTGATCTCACGCCGGCAGATGTCACTCAGTTGGTTTCCTTCAGTCATGCGTTGTGTGCCCACTCTGATGCAGCTATCCCTCATAGGACATTCGGCGCTAATACCCTCGCCCATTTCTGGGTATTGAAAGCATTTTTGCCAGAGATGATCAAACAAAAGGCCGGCCATATCGTGAGTGCCATTCTCTCTGCCGCCGGCTCCGGGCGCCACCAGCATCTAGGCCTATAGAATGCTGATAGTATCCTCGATAGGTCTCTGTGGGGTCTGTAATGGGTTTGGTTGGGTGTGCGCAATTGAGTACGTGCGCTTCCTTTCATTCTCGCTGTCTCGTTCCAGCGACATTCTGACGAGCGTATGACTTTTCTATAGCTGACTATTGCGCCTCCAAAGCGGCCTTGGTGTCGCTTCACGAATCACTCCGTTACGAGCTTGACAAACGGTACCTGCTCTGGGTTTTCAACACTAACAAGATAGGCTAATTCCTTTTGCAGTTATAACACACCCAAGATCCGTACGACACTTGTCGTTCCAGGACACATCTTAACACCGTTGTTCTCTCGCATCACACTTCCTCAAAATGCACTTTTCAAGTTCTTCTTCCCGTCTGTGGCGCCGGTCACAATCGTCAAGGCTGTGATTGCAGCCCTCGACGAGCAGCATTCTCGCACGATCTACCTGCCGTTTTACGCGCACTTCGTAGGTCTGCTCGCACTGATGCCCAGCTTTATCAGGGACACAGCTCAGAAGGTATTTACTTTCATCTGGTCAAGCGTAGCTGTGCTCATATCGCATAGATCACATACGCGGACCATGCTATGCAGAACTTCGTTAAAGTGAGCGGACGGCGAAGCGACGAGAAGGAAGCGCTGCCAGGGTCAAAAAAGGAGTGAAGCACACGTGTTGTTCCATTAATTGTGCCATTCTTGGACGCGTGTCCAAATCCCTGTCATCTTATCTAATCTCATCAAATCGGGTCGCGGTGAATTGTTCTTGTTCTTTTTCCCGTCCACCATCTACGTTGGCATGAGAGATATTAGTGGCCCTGACGGATCCTAGCGAGCAACAGCCTCGATGCTTTTCACCACTGGGGGCCACAGGCAACCGCAAAATGATTTACGGAGACTCTTGGCACAGGGTCCGGTTCGTCGGAAGAAAGATTCGAACCACTTATAGGCGCTTATGTACGTTGCATCGTGGCAAATTCGAGCCTTAACCGTGTAGGTGGGTGGGTTGCTCGGCATCGACGCAAGGCGTGCACAGCAAAATTGCCACAAGCAACGTTGTCCACTTCCAGCGCTTACAGGAACCATGTACGTACACGTTTCCCGGTTAAAAGAACAAAGGTACTGAAGCTCTGATAACCTTTCCCCCCTCCAACTGCTCGTTCAATCTCGAGCGGGATTGTCGATCCTTGCAATCCTACTCAATTGTCTGTCTCGCGGCGATCAGCGCTGTCCAATATTGACGTATCACGCTGGACGCGCTAGAAACAAATCCCGAACTATTACCAGACCGGCGGGAATGCAAAATCCATTCGCTTTCGATTGGATGGTTGACCTCTTTTCCCTCGGCACCACGTATCTCTATCGCACTTACCGGCTTGGGGCTCATCTTACCTCACTCGCTATCGAGGCAGAACAGTGGCGCTTGCCACCTATGAATGGACCCACACGGCAAGATGCCGGTGGCATTCCCTTCCAGTCGACGGAGGTGCCCCTCGAAACACCGTTCGAGCAGGATCACACAGAGTTACCCAAGGCCACTTCATTCCCACCAGGAATGCCCGCCATCGAGGTTTTTCACAATCGAGACGCTAAGGACGCGCCACTGATCAACCGGGTGCGTAGGTATTGATATGCTGTCGGCACATCGACGATCGCTCATATTGTGGATCAGGTTAACGAATCTGGGGAGCCTCCCACCAAACACGCATACGATTCCACGGTAGCTGAGATGCCTCGTGAGACAGGTGCACTCCCAGATACTGCGATCACCGTTGCCTCGTTGCCACTGCCACCTTCTCCTTCACGTCACGATGAGAATGAGGCTTACGGGGAGGAGGAGGAAGTGTCACCTGTGACACCGCAGGAGGGTAGCACTACCATGCGGATGCATCTGGGAAATAGAAGGGTGAGTGCTGTTTTATTTTGTCGGCGCCATCTCGCTCAAACGACCACCTCAGCAACTGAGCGCGCTCCACTCCATTCTCGAAGTCTCAGAGCCACCATCGGAGTACCCATCACCTCTCGAGCCTGAGGATACTACTGCAAGTGTCTTACTACTGACCCTAAATAATTTTTGCTAAACTATTTCCAGAACCTCTTAAAACATTTCCAAAGCGACCGCCGCAGCATTGTCCTCGACTCTCCCTGCCCTCACCTCTCGCCACATATAGTTATCACCCCACCTCCCGAGCATTGCGAAGAGCCCTGCCACTACTCCCCAACCCGGCGAGCACGGTGCCCTCATCACTCACCAAATATTCTCGAGCCGCAGTCGAAACGACGACTCGCAGTGCCTCACGCCAGACGCCCCTGCTCCCCCACGGGCCGTCCACGACCGGAAAGAATATTGCAACGGACGTCGAGGCACATTCAACACGGCCGCCGTCCGTGTAGGGTATTCAGCCACTGCGAGTTTGAGTATTCGGTGCGTGACTGTTCTGTCGACTTTGAGTGACAACTAGTATTCACTGTTTTACTGTTTGTGCAGGCCATGCGGAATATGGAGGAGTGTAGCATGTTCCAGGAGCTCGCAACATTGGTGCAGAAGCTGCAATGCAAAGTGAATGTGGGTACTGATATCTATATTGGAATTCACATAGCGTCTTGCTCACATGACGTCTACCACACAGGCGTTTGAAGTAAGCAGGAAGGCCCAGTGGTTCGGCAAACGCTACGAAGAACCTGGGTTCTTTGACAAGTTAGAGCCACCATTCAGGTGGACTGATCCTGCCGAGGTAAGTCCCCCCACGCAACTCCGCGCCGAAAACAACATCCGAGGCTCATGGGCGATTTGTGCCACCAGCCTATCCTCTACGAATTTGCCCGATGTCCGCATACTATTCTTCTCGACTCCTTCCGACCGTTCGTGGCGCCACACATCATGATCTCCGAGCCCCACTCCTACGACCCGGAGGTCAGCGCAAGTAATCTGCCTGCGAACCCGCAGGACTACCGCCGGGGCGCCGCACTGACTGTGACTTTCGAACAGGCCACTGCTATCAATCCACCTCCCTCCTGGTTTGCCAGAAAGTCAGACACCAGCTCAGAGTCGGGTTCAGAGGCTGGTTCGGATTCCGATTGTGACGAGGTATGCTCAAGGCCGGAGTCGCCGCTGCTGGCTACTCCCCTCACGCTGAGTTGCCAACTGGACGACATAATGGAGCACGAATCAGATTTCTATTTTGGAGAAGATGAGGGCCGCGAGTATTCGACTTACCTCGAGGACTCGGCGCCCCCGAGCGCGGTAGAATCGCGCTCGTCCCCCCTCCCCTCCCCATGCGATGACTCCAAACCTCGACCCGATAGCTTGTCGGTGGCCAGCCATAGCTTATGGGCTGACGGCGATGAGGAGGAGGAGGATTTACCCCCGTTCGACGACTGGTACACAACTATTTTATTGCGCACGCAGACCGTCTAGGTTCCGGCTCTATCTCTCATTTATGCATTTGTATCTATGAGGGCCGATGATTATCCCTTTGTATGCGTTGATTTCGCACTTCCCTTTATTTTGGATTCGGACACGTATCATATAGTATATACGCATATCTACACGTCTGTATTTTTATCACGTACATATGCATACCCCGGAACCCCTATATCCTCATATCTAAGTCCCTTATGAATTTATAACGCTATTCGATGTGGATTCGCATGCTTTTCCAGGCTTTTCCGAGCAATAATTTGATCGGAACAGTTATCTGAACCAAAATGCATACAGAGTAACGTGTACTCAGTACACTGATTTCACATGCGAGACGTAGTGAGAATGTAAGGTAAGAGGAAGCAATTGCAAGTGTATAATATAGAAAAATGGCCGGGGCTAGATACCGGGATGGCAGCTGATAAATAGTGATACAAGAGCACGGGTATGATGAGAAAGACAAGATTGAAAGTAAAGTGGCGGGAGGAGTCCGGAATGCTGTGATGGTACTATTTACAAGATAAGGCATAGATTTGCACAAGAGCGCCATGAAGAGTAACAGAAATTCGAAAGCGGAATCAATGGAAGGTGATAGAGGCCTTCAACATGATTGCAGGAGATCTTGCGCACGAGTGGCCTGCGCTTTTTCGACCTACAAAGACAAGTCTAGCCATCTGCCACATTGAAAAATAAAGTAGGTACATACCAGTAGATTGGCCGTTTTGAACGTGGAGCTGTACATATGGTTGATGCCCCCTTCCTCCAAAACCCTCGAGAAGCGATTGACGAGGCCGTGTTTATCTGTACACCCCACCTCTATTAGCCGTAACAAGCCACACAGGATTGTGAAGAGCACATACCAAGACCAAACCGCCTCAAATCAATCTGCAGGCACTTGAGTAAGCCTCCGGATATGCCATCACTCTCCTCTACCTCATCCTCTAGTGCAGGATTGTCGATGGCATCAAGCTCTCCACTGCAGATGACCATATGCCGTTCGGCCGGAGGGAATAGTGCCGCGAGCATAGCGACATCCGTCGTCAAAGATGAACCCTCCGCGGTTCGAGTGAAGCTGAAAAAGCCCACTGCATTCCTTGGGCGCCGGGTAGCACTAACACTCTGCGCACTCTGGGATTCTCGACGTGCACGGGGCGAAGGTGCGGGCACGGGTTCGATGGTCGACAGTGGCGCAATGAGACGTTTGGATGTGGGCTTGAAGGAATGACCCATGGTGCTTGGCTTCACCGACTTTGACAGGTCGGGAAAGGAGCGAGACGCTGCAGAAGACACGAGCGAAGACGTCGAGTTGTTCGCAGCGGGCGAGTGCGAGAAATAACCGTCCTCGTCACTTGAGGATGTCGACGAGCTCGGGGATGCTTCGCGCCGTCCGCGGTCCGGTGGTGTCGAGATCGTGGCGAACGGCTCGAACAGGGGATTTTCAGGCTGAGTTTCTGAGACAGGTTGGACTTCGCGAGGCGCATACCACTCGCGGGATTGGGAACGCGAGGAATCCGATGCAGGGGAAGGCAGAATCAGCTCGGGGAACGCGACGAGCTTGACGATCTTGATGCTCCAGGTCTCGGAATGCTCATCTGAGAGGCCGACACACGCGAGGTCGGGGGTGAGGATGCTCACCTCTCCCGAGCTGGGTGAGTGTGATTTTGTGCGCGCATGTCGGGATTCAGATGCATCTTGCGTCGACTCATGAGTAGCCGGTATTGTTGAATCGGAGTTGACTCGCTCTGGCTGAGACCTAGAAGCAACGCTGATGAGAGACGCATCTGTGCTGCTCCTAGTTCTAGATAAGATCGCTACTGAACCGGGGGTTATGTCTGAGACCAGGTCGAGTACAGAGGATGTATCTGTCGAGACCGGGGATAGAGTGGGCGATACTATCCGTGATGTCAGGAGATTGGGGTCGGAGGAATACAAGTCAAAGCCAGCGGAGCCCAAGAGATTCATAACTTCTTGCAAGCGACTCTCTTTGACCTAGAAGATGGTGTGTTCAATTGTCCCAGGTATTGATTGATTGAAAGGGGCTTACTAGCATGAAGTCGCTCATGTACGACGATCTATGCCACGTTAGTTATTGCTTGATGACTAGAAGAGATGACTGACTGATATAGTATAGATATACCAGCCGCTGCCAGCGGCGCTGAAAGTTCATGAACCCGAGCCCCAGCATTATCTGCGAACTGTCAATTCGATGAGCACTCAAGTCAAAATGGTACGAGCCTATTTGCAGAACGTTCCACGGCTCAACAGATATCTCTACGGGCTCTGGAATGTCTCTCAACATGTTCTTTTTACTTGAGCCTGATCCAGATCGTGAGCGTTGCCTCTGACGATCATGTCGAGCAATGGGCTCGAAATCTTTTAACATGTGATGCTCGGCGAAAAGGGACAGCTCGATTTCATTGCAAGAGACCTGTTCTGGAGTTACTCCCCAGTTATCCGCTTGAAGGTACGCACTTACATTGATGAACGTTTGAACTGGCTGCAGAATCTGCTTCAAAATAGGATGGGATAACTGTGCGCATCTCGATCTAGGAATATGGACCAGAGACAAAGAGACAGGCAGAAGCGAGATAGTGACCTGGGAATCAGATGAGTTAGAGAACGGTGGGTTGAAATCCATAAGATGGGGGTAAGGAGGCAAGAAAGCTGCAGGCCAAGGAGCAGAAGTCTAAAGACATGGACGGTCGCGGTAGGAGGCCGCAATCAAGTGCGTGCCGCGCTGTCGGGTCGATCGCAAGTCTACATCGGCTCACGTAGGCCGGCCCGGAGACCGACCAATACCCTTTCAACTTGAACTTCTTCTGCTTGATTTCAAGTTCAGGCAATTCATCAGTATGGTAGAGTGTCTGGAGGTCCCACGTAATCTAACTTCGTCTCCACGAGCATCTAATTAAATGAATTGCGCGATTGCAAATCTACTCATCTGTTTATTTGCCTTAGACCTTCGACAATCGGATCAGGATTTTGACATCCGCTGGCCCGCTGCTTCAGGTGATTAGATACTACTACTCCGAATGCCCGACTCCAGCTCAAATACTTGGGTCGTGCCGATCTTTACGGTAGACTCGCCGCTTCTTTGCCTGTACGCGGCTGGCTGTTATCTTTACGTGTTCGATGGCACTGAGCAGTGCAAAGGGCGCGGCGTGTACGATGCCACACGGTGTTCCGGGAAAGACACTACTTATGCATTGGACTGTGGCCTTGTGCGGTACCACCTGGTACCACAGAGTGGCGCATTAATTAATAGACTCTCTTTGATCATCTGTTGACGGTGCCTTGTCTCTAAGCAAACATCCGGAATTGACTATGTAAATCGCCCCTATTTGGGACTTGTATCCCATCTACCGGGCCTCCGCAGTGTGGATATCCAAACCAGCCAAGGCACCCAGGCAATCGCAGTTCCTGGGATCATTAATTACTGAATATATTTCATGCTTTTCTGCGAGCTATCTGATCCGGTAATGTCCGCAGCCACGCCTCCTCTGGCTGAATCAGAAAGACGTATGTCGCTCTGATCTCGGGTCTTCTATGTATCGGTCCAGCGCTTAAAACTTCTATATAGCATATCACGTATCTCAAAAGCTATATCCATCGAGGGCACCCAACGGTCTCAAAATTCAGGATATATTTCTCACCATCTCAGCTCTGACGATTTGATTTGGACCGCTTCAGCTACAACTGACGGTCCCCACGCCCGGAATCATGCTCCATATGCACTCACAGATCCTAGAGTGTGACGAAGATTGAAGCCCCCCAATTCTTGCGGTTGGAAGTTGAAGAACGTGCGGCAATTTATCTGGCTCCTCCTGATCAGCAGGTTGGGTCGCCTGATGTCGAAGTCCTTGTCTCGGAATCAACCGACTGCATACGTTCGTGCATATCGGCCCATCGACATTTGCGCAATCAAATCAGGCAGCCAATAGACCCTATGCCCTACTCCAGTATAAGCTCAAAGTTGTCCGCGCAATTGCCCTCCTGCTAATAGGCTCTCCGAGTATATCTCCAGGCGACTATCTTCACATGATCGCAATCGCACATCGTATGCAGACAACGTCGGTATCGATGCGTGGCTTCATTCCACCGGATTTCTTCGTGGGAGGCAGCAATATCACAATGCATTACAATGCACTAGAGCACGTCTTGACTGAAAAATTGTCGCGCGATGCAATGCAGTAAGTAATGTGCGCCATCAGACTCCAAAGCAAAAGGTACGATAAGGCTGATCTCCTGCCGCGGTGAGTAGACTAGTACTGCAGTCCCAGCCGCCGCCTACATATTGTGTTGAAAATTCGGTTGTCCCTTCGGCGAGCCACTCTTGTACACATCGACTGGTTAATGTGTATTTGGATGGCGTCAGGTTTAAAATGGCGAGCCGCGAGATGTGGCAGCTGCGGAGCCGCCGAACGTCCAGCACTACCCAGGCGACAAATGCATGTGCAGAGAACCATCCTTCAATCACGCTTTGAAGAAGCGGCGTGGACATACACGATGCGATACAGAACTCGGATATCCCAGTGAAGCTTGCTTTCGAAAAGGGTGTTTATATTTGCGTGATCAATCGGAAGGGAATAACATCGCAGCAGATAAGGATCGGAGGACCCCCATAGAGGCGATTGCACTTCAATTCTATAGAGGCAGTCATTTTGACTTTTCAACTTTAGCTCCTTCACACCAGGACCCGTGGGAGTTGCGCTCAATAGTAAAGAGAAAGCTCCGAGAATTATTCTGTGTCAATGCTGAGCGCAAAGAACAAGGTAGTATTATTTGAGGAGAGACGAATCGTACAAGTCAGAGTTTTATAAGCTAAGAGAAAGACAAGCCATTCCAAGCCGTGGGTTCATTTCAGTTTTCGAGTCGACGAAGACCACGGCAGTGATGGCAGGAGCTCCGGAGTGCCATTGGATCGCGTGGGGAAGCAGTGCCAGACGGATCCGAGTCAATTCCACAGCGGTACTAGCAAGATGGTGATATTGCGAACTCGATTCGAAGTGCGCTGGGATGGTCCACGTCCAAGTTTTCTATATGCTGTATCAGAGTTGAGAAGAACCCATAGCTCGACGGATTCGGACGGAAACTTTGTTTTTTGACACGTGACTTCGCTAGTATTGATCGTGTGTCACTGTCAGAGTGTCACTGCCGTCCGCGTCACGGTCACCAGTAACTGCTGACTCGCCCCCAACCACCGTACCAGAATGCGCCTTGAGTCTTTACCAGGGGAAATCATCGCAGAAATCTTGTCAGAATTGGATCTTGCTTCTTTAATTACGGCGTCATATCTATCACGGAAATTGCGCAGCACATGTTCCGACTTTAATCCATGGCGGAGGCCAATATCTCGGAACCTCCACGACGGGGTTTACGAACCATCCCTCAAGAATCTGTGTGTTCGTACCACTGTGCCCCGGCAAAATTGGATTGATATCTTGAGCATGGCACGCGCGGAGTACCTGCTTTTCGAGGCTACGCTGCCTAATCTCAAGTCTTTTGAATGGGAAGAATGCTTCAGGAGGCGCTTCCTGCCTGGATGGAGCAAATGGAAGAAGGAAGGTAGCCAGTGGAAATCCGCGTTCCTGAAGTGAGTGCATGCACCAGCTACGCAGTTTGAAGAATGACACGCACAGAGTCCTGCACCGGGTATGGCATCGGAGCCATTCTTCATGCACCTCCGACGAGGCCTGGACAAAGTAAGGGCGATGCTCGTTTGATGCACATGTTTCAACGGCCATTGTTCTCAGATACATTGTTCTGAATCGGAATGGATCTGCCAACGAGCTGGAGGGCTCATCTCGGAACTTTAATCCTTGGACCGTCTTTCAGGCAATGAAGTTGGTACACACCAATTTTCACAGGGTTTCGCTGACTTCGAAGCAGGGCTCAAAGCAATCTTAGCCATTTGGAGACTCGCGTCCGCGTTAGTCGATACAGTATCGCTATGAAAATGTCCTGTTGATCAAGGATTGCAGCTTGTGGCAGAGTTCGCCGATGTCAGAATCCTCGCATTTGGCGTTCTGAGCCAACCAAAGACAATATTTCTGAACCCCAACGCTCATGATCTTTTGCATCCTCCTGGAATCGGCAGAAACATACGCTCGGGGAATGATTATCAGGGCAACCTACAGATGCAGATGCGGACCAGTAAGCCGCACGTCCTTGAATCTCGGTCATCTCAATGTTGCAATTGTTTAGGAAACGATTCGGTGTCACCGAGGTACTCACGGTTGATTCGGCCCTTACCCTCAGCCTCTCACAGCAATTATCCATTTTATACGCCAGGGGGCATGGATAAGAGGTGGGTCGGATCTGGAGGATCAGAAGAAGACAATTTACGCTGGGTCGGAGGCATGATGTCAGTGGCAATTCAAGCCCAGGTTTCATAGACTTATAAGCGGAGGACTGGTTTCAATAGGCTGGCCGCCCAATTAATCGGTCCGTTCACTCGTGAAAGCTACACCGATGGTCCTTTACTTCAAGACATGGACCTCATAGCGGGAATGGGGCGCAACCAATACGCCTCGCTATGCTGGGAGGACGTCAAGACCATAGCGCCATGGTTGGATGTAAGCAAAGTAATTTACGGGCTAGGATTGGGGACCTAGGTCAGGTATTCGGGTATCACACTATTGTACTATGCTGTTTGGGACGGTGCAGGAAGAGGCTATTGTACGCGTTAAGATTGGCGAACAATGCAAGGCCGTCGTCGCGGTGCCTGCTTTATTGGCGGATATCATTCCACGTGGGGTCTCAGATTTGTCTAGTGCGACTCGCGCCACCGCGTACTCGGGATCAGGCCCTCATTTGACTTTAACCGACCATCTCTTTTGTTCCACTATGGCATTCTCCCGAATCATACGGCTCTCGTCCACCTTTGGAATGAGGGGCGCTTGGTCGGAGTTCCAAGCGCTCATGATCCACAACCATTTGACAATTGGCGCGCGAAGATAATTCACAGTTATAATGCGAGGATCATAGGTCCAAGACATCTTCTTCCTTCTTTTTCTCTCAACAAGTTTGCTTTGCTCCTGTTCTCCCTTGAGTTCGACTTTGCCGGCCATCGTCACATCTAATCATCCCCTCCCCTATCATTACATTAATTCAACCATCTCAAGTATGCCCAAGGTACCCACAACACATCACCCGGCAACCTCATTATAGACTAACAGTCCGTTTCAGGGCTCGAAACATGTCTGTTTTGATATCGTCAAGAACGGTCTGCTGAGCGGCTCCGGAAAAGTCTGCGGCAAGAGCTTCGTGCGCAAGGGCGACCTCACGCGCCATCGGAAGATCCACACAGGGATTATGTGTGTATCGTTCGAACATTCATCTGATCGGCGCTCCTCTAATATACACACCATTCCTACAGGGATTTCAAGTGTTCATTTTGCCATAAGGGTTTCCAGCAACAGTCGCAACTCACGAATCACGAAAATGTCCAGTACGTATAGACCTAAATTTGCACAGCCGATAATGATTGCTCACCAATATCTAGTACTGGCAACACGCCCCATCGGTGCGACATATGCGGAGAGGCATTCAAGGACCCATCGTCTTGCTGTCGCCACCGCAAAGAGCAGCATGAGGGTGACTACATATGCTTCGTAAGCGGCTGTGGAAAGTCGTGAGTCCCTATGTCACTCTGCACTTTGCAGCGCTGATGAGTCTATTAGCATTGCTCGAAAATGTAATTTCCGCAAGCATCTTGATTGGCACAGAGTATATCGTGCTGGAATGGATCTCGAAGAATACTGGAAGCGGAGAGATGTGAAAATATCGAAGCGCACGACCTACGGCAGGAAGCCCGTCAAAAGGAGTGAGAGCTTTGACATCGAAAGTGATTGCTCGTTGCGGGTCGACAATGTGACACTGTATCATATAGGTCTGTCATATCGCTTTTGATGTTGGTTGCATTAAAGCTGACGACTTTGTTGGGAAGACTCTCTATCATCGAGCTCCATTGAAACACCGGAGTGCGAAAGCGCACTCCTCCCTCAGAGTATAGAGGATTTTGAGGACAGCCAGCAAGAGTGGTCGCTGTGGTTCGATTGGAAGGCATTCGGTCCATCCGATGCCGCAATGTCTAGGTATCCAATATCGACGGAGTCATCTGCTAGCCCGTCATCGATGCCTTATTCATTGGATTCATCACCACTCCCCTTCGCCCGTCCCTACCCCGGTTATTCGAATCGACTATCAATACCCTCCCAAATACAGGCACGGTCCAATACGCTCTCACCTATACCATGGTTTGATTCGTCTACCGCATTAGCTCCTTCATATACCTTCTCACGCGATGACTCTGAATTGTTTGGGACCACTGTCCCTATCAGCCGCTCACTTAGGGCTTAGTAGCTGCTTGATACGTGCCAGCTTTAGCGGAGTGGTCTGAACGTTTACCATAGTTATCATATTTTTGTACCTTTATACTCAACTTTCTACTGTACTCGTGAAACTCTCAAGGTGTAATTTGATTCCAGTTTCGTTATAACGTTACAGGTTTCAAAGAGTAAAACGAACTTCATGACCGAAAATGCTCATGGGGACACACAGAAGGAAATAGTGGTAAACGGCGCCTAAGCCAATCTTTCTCTTTCCCGTATACTCCGGTGCCGTTGCAGGGTGTGCTCCAAATCACGATCCCCTCATCACCCATAACACACTAAACAGCGGTCGTGACTATTCTTTCAAGATCGCGAACTCACCTGTGGGCTCAGCGATTCATTTCTTCGAGACTGTTCGCTCAGTTTCCAATGCTCCTGGCAAAACCTCTTCATCCTCTTTCTTTCTCCACCAAAGATGTTTCAGAGGGGTCTGGGCAGTACAGATCCTCGCAGGAATTTAAATCTCTCCTAGCCCCCATCGAATTTGTGGAAGGATCGTCCAGTGGAGGATTGGCCGTACCGGAAGGAAAATATGAGCCAATCAACGGCACGCCAAAGGCAAAAACGGCTATGGTGAGTCATAGCACCCCTTAAGTGGTCGTTTTGGCATCTGAGACATCAGATTAGAAGAAAGATACGGCCAAAGATGGCCAAAATTCGCGGCCAAACCTCCTCACCTCGAAAAGAACCCTCCCTTTATACAATGGCACTTTAAATCTGATATGGCCCACGGGAACTTCAATTGGCTCAGGTCTTTACAATAACGGGAACACATGCTTTTTAAACAGCGCACTGCAGTGCTTGCTGCATACAGCCCCCCTGCTTCATGTCTTATTGGGTCACAAAACAGAGCAATGTGAGTATATCTCTCCTTGAACTATGGGAGTAACTTATGTCAGGTACAGGTCGCGTTCCGCCTTCTCAATTTTGCATGTCTTGCGCTCTTAGAACCGTCATGATAGAATCTCATAAGAACAATCAACCATTTTTGCCAAAAGCTGTAAGTGCTCGACTAAATGGTATGTAATTTGCTGCATTTTCAGAGGTACTCCGCTGATATCATATCCAGCTATCGCAAAGCACATGCGCAAGGGACGACAAGAGGATTCTCACGAATTTCTTCGGTATGCGATTGATGCCCTTCAAAAGTCATGTCTTGCTGGCATGCCATCGTGAGTATCTCTTGACAGATATCGTTTGATCCAAATCATCATACATCTTTTCAGTAAACTCGATCCCAAACTCGCAGAGACTACCTGGGTGCATAAGATATTTGGTGGTCGCTTGCGATCTCGAGTATCTTGTCGCGAATGCCACTACAACAGCGACACATTCGACAGTATCTTGGATTTAAGCTTGGACATTATCCGCCAGACAAGTCTGAAGGAGGTCCTGCACAACTTCGTGAAAATTGACACTTTGAAAGGGGCTGACAAATATAAGTGCGAGAAGTATGTCATGCCTGTCAACTTATAATGACCTACTCTAACCTTGCTTCCAGGTGCAAAAAGCCTGTGGTGGCCGAGAAAAATTTCACAATCCACGACGCGCCAACAGTGCTTACTATTCACCTAAAACGCTTCTCACCTCTCGGGCGCAAAATTTCACACCCTATTCATTACGACGAGCGGCTCTCGCTTCAAGCAGTCATGAGTGAGGGTCAGTTCGGCCCTACATATTCTCTGTATGGTGTCATCAGCCACGCCGGAAGTGGGCCGAACTCAGGGCACTACTATGCGCACGTGAAAGGGGCAAACGGCCATTGGTACGAGATGAACGACGAGTCAGTAACTTCAGCTAGTAAACCAACAGGCCTGCGGAACGCGTATATCCTGTTCTATGTGAGGGAAAAAGGGCAGAGCTTACAGGCCGCAGTAAATCAAGTGCCTACTCCTTCGAAGAACGGCGTAGCCGCGGCGATGAAGAAGAGGAAAGGCGGCGAGCATGATCAAGAGGATACTGGCGTGTCCACCACTCGGCCCTTCATCGGCCCTGTTCTTCCTTCCTTGCCTGCGACATCATTATCTCCATGTGCCAAGGCAGTCGATCCGCAAGGAGAGGCGCTAAAGCGGAAGATAGCAGCGGCAGCTCAAGTGAAAGCTACACAGGCAATGCGAGTTTTATCGCAGTATGGGGACGACGGTGACAGTGACATGGATGTTTCACCGGAAGAGCTACCATCAAGTTCAGCAGTAGGAACTCCCCATAACCCACGATCTTCACCTACAGCCAATCCTCCTGTCACGTCTCCCGTTGCCTCCTCTCCTGTCTCACCCTCGATCCCTGCTAGCAGCTTCTACACTAACGGGAAAGAGAAGGGCAAGAAGAGGAAGTCTCCCGATGGCGAGCCGGACGAGTACTTGCACAGAGATTCGAGGTCACCTCGCGGCTCATTGGGCCATAGAACTGATAACCAATCCAGGCGACTCAAGTATACTGGCAATCCATACAATCGAATTTCAGGGCCGTCAGCACCACAGCGCAAGTTAAATACGTATGGCCATGGTTCGAAGCGCAGACGAGGATTTGCCGTTTAATTCTCTTCTCCTTATACTGTAATTATTCTATTGATCTAGAAGCTGTAATGACACGACCTACTATGTCTCGTGTAATGATATCGTGATTTTGGACATCGTGCATAGCTCATCGACGTTTTAATCTTCATCGTGGTATAGACTGAATTGTATACTGAAATAGTGCTTATGGTAATATTACAACTTAGCCTTGGGGGCAATGGTCTCAACTTTGGCATCTCCTTCTCGTCCATCTTCCCACCAAACGACAGTGACAGTGACATCGTCACGATAGCTTCTGGCAAAGGGAGCCGGGATGCTCAAGAGCTTCCTCAGGGAGACGACATCCCCTCCACCGAAAGCGTTACGAATGAGATGTGCGCTGACATTTTCGTCAACAAACGCCCATTCGCCATCCTCCTTCTTCGGGCGCTTCTTATCTTTGCCTTCGACGGTCGGTGCACCTGTTGACGTGGGCACAAGGGCCGGCAACGAGTCTTTGGACACATTTCCTTTCAGGCCCGCAAGATGGCCTCCGACCAACGCGACGACTTCTTGGGATGATAGCTGATCCCAAAGCCCGTCCGTAGCTAGTACAATAAATCGAAGTGCTGAAGCGGGCTTCGATGCGGGCGACTCTGGGAGTGGGAGGAATGATAGCTTGCGATGAGTCACGACTGGAGTTGATGTGACATATGGGGGCGTTTTAAAAGTTGAAGGAGGCAAGCGTATGTTCTGGTTGTTACCAACCAAAAACGCTTGATTAAGGCTTTGCATGGATAAGCATAAGCGTGAGGCTAGCTGGCGCAAGTGCTCACTTACATGTGTTGAGCTTCCCGAGTCCACTTATAGCGGGCATCACCGAAGGCCCGAGTGGGCTCCAAGCCGCCAAGAACACGGCCAGCTTTGATAACGCTGTGAGCTTCGTCAGCGGGATGCTCCGATTGGATCCTGCGTGGCAGTAAATCATCATTGTTTTCTGGTTTGCTAATTTTTGCGCACCTTCTAACTTCGTTCAGGTTCCGTCCAGTTTGATCTTCACTCAGCACCTCAACACGCCAAGTGCCCTTGCCATCTGGGCTCTCTTCCCAAACACCGGCAACGGCTCGGCTATCTCCAGTGCAAGCAACATACAAATCACGATGTGCTGTGTCGAACATCGCCATCAGAGCGCAGCTGCCTAGAAATGAGGTATCAGTGAGACCTCACTGCCAGTCTGAAAGGATAGAATACCCGAGACTGCAGGTAGCATCGTTGCCAATGCCATCGGGTGTTGGCTTAAATCTGGTATTGCTTTTGACTTCAATGCCGACTCATCCAAGTTATTGGCCAATAATTGGACGGGAGCGTTGAGCAGTTCCTTGTCCAAATTCGTGAAGGCGTTCTGGATGGTAGTTGCAACAGTCTCGGGGTCTCCCGCCGAAGGCTGAGCAGCCGAGGGAAACAGTGACGATCTGATGTTATTAATCAGACCCCCAGGTTTGGTAGGGTTCTGGATGAGATTTGATAGCTCAAGCGCCACAGCGTTAATGAGCACCCGAGACAGAAGCTGCGAGGTATGGTGACCACTGACGCGAATTAAAAACTCTCAGTAACTATGCTGCAAATATTCTAAGAGCACTCACCCATGGCCATCCATTATTGTCCAAAACAGCAGATCTCCCGGTGCCGAAGGATCGTTGGTATCCCGGGTGACAATTTGGTGCGAGCTCGCGTCTTCGATAGGGTCATTGGCCGCTAGAGATGCAGTGGAATGCTTCCAAACAATTCCGCCAGGCCTGGGGATACTCTCCGACGTAGCGCGTTCGTGAATTCGAGCTTCGATTGATTCCACGGGGAGAAGGGGGATTGACCGGGTAGTCATAACAGTCTTTCCGTCCGATTGACGTACTTTCACGGCCAACTCGAAGGCCTCCTGTCTATACTTGAGAGTGTACCAATAGTATCCTGGCCCTATCAAGACGCTTGTAGCAGCCAGGGGCTTCCAAGCGCGTCGAAGCATGCGAGTCCGTGAATATCACGAGTCTTTCGTAAAAGGCCCTGTGTTCCAATCTTGACTGAGGAACTGAAAAACCATCGAATCAGTTTAAGTACATATGAGCATCCCATTGTCTCTCTCACAGTGTCGAGTCGGAACTGGACAACTTACTCGTCAGACTTCTTGAAATGCACACGAGCAAGTTGGCACGTACCTGTCAATGCTTTGCCCAACTGGAAATATTCTATGATCTGAACAGAGTGAAGGTTTAATAGCTGCATCATTTTTATGAGGATAGCACCTCCAGGGAGTATACCTATGTAGAAGACCGACGCTGAGCAGACCGCTATAATTCTAGCACAACTCGAAGGCTCGAGGTCGGAAATACGGACGTCGCCGGCCGGCGGCGTCGTCCGTGCGACCATTTCCACGTGAGATCCCGCGCAAGTTTCGGACAGTGACTCGCCATGTGAACATCCATTGTCCCTCTCTTGCTCCCACCAACCGCGACCAACGTCCCAGTTTCTCCTCGCCCAATTACAGGAGAATAGCAGTCGTTGGGAATCCATCATTCTTGTCTGTTCTGGGCTTTTGTTTGACAGAAAAGAGTACAAATTGAACAGTGCAATGGAGGCGATGGAGTCAGATCATTATTCTGAGAAAGTTCCTTTGTCTGCAGCAATATCTGCTCCAAGTGCAGAGCCTCAACTATCAACGTCTAATGTAAGTAAAGAATATGTCTGGACCAGCCGCGCACGATCCTCAAGGATTGCCCTGACTTTGCCAAGTTTGCAAGTTCATCACAACCAGTCGCATCAAGCTCCAATCCAAATCCACCATTACGGCGAGAGAGCACAGAGATCATCCCACCAGACCCCCCTAAGGAGAAGCAAGTCACAGCCGCAGAGCTGGCCAAACTTGGCATCAAAGTGCGCGATTTTGCGTATGAAAGTGTGCTTCCTCCTATCCCCCCCTATATTCGTGGTCACAGAGCTCCTACACAAGTCATAGTCGGTCCGGCACCGGCACCGCGGACAAGGCGGACTGAGGATGATGACGATGATAACTCATTACACGCAGGACCCAGTCATCGGAAGCCGCTCTCTTCTAACAAGCCTGCATCACAAACCAAGGGTAAGGGCAAAGCTAGAAGCCTTGAGAGAGAAAGCACAGAGCCCGAGGATAATCAAGTTCTGCCTCCTACCCGCGAACGAGGATATGCAGACCTCACCGAATATCATTCTGCTTCCCAATCCCAACCACGCCGGCACCACGCTCCACAAACACCTCCTGCTTTCGCCCCCCTCCACACCAATTCGCAATCACAGAGCACCTGGGCCCCAGAATATTCTTCTCAATCGCAATCTACTCCTCCGTTCGAGTATTCTCAAGAGTCCAATTACATTGATACACCATTAGTCACGCCGAACGGGTCACTACAATGGCTTGAGCTCGATATTGGGTCAGCAGCACCGTCACAAATGGACACAGACTCGCAACTCCCCCCTGCAGAATTGATCTCCTATTCTCAACTCGGATTCTCTCCCTTTGAATCACAGATGGAAAGCCAATCCCAACCCCCCATGCCACCTCTTATTCATACAAACTCTTCGCCGCTGTCTGCTCCACCACACTCTCCCCTGCCTTCAGCATCTCCGGCTCCTGGTGTGCGTCAAAGGCCATCTTTAGACCGAGCGACATCCTCTCCTTCTCCAGCCAGGGCCAGTCAACCACAAAGCCGCAGCCCCCGTCGTCGCAGAGTAGATGATACGCCGGGATCGTCGCCACTCTCGGATCCAACTCCATCTCCTGGACCTAGATATAATTTCCGAAAGCGAAGAGCCACGTCGCCCGAGCCTCAGCCAACTGTCAGGCGTGCCACTCGTTCACAGTCTCGTCAGCCGCAACCCCCGTCTGCAAGACCCCCTATTTTCTCTAGACAGTCGGCACAGGCCCGCGGAAAATCTCAGCAAAACTCTAAAACATCGAAGACGATTCGAAAGTCGCGCGCCCCAGGGCGTGGTCGCGACGAAAACATGATAATAGGCTGACGAGGCACCGTTTATTCACATAATTCGGGATTCTGTGAATTGTGAATACCCCTTTGTTCATGGCACCATGCCTCTACTTATCAAGTGCGTTTTATTCGCTTTTGAAAATGCATACCCTGCCTGATCCACATATCTTCAGTTATCATTATCATTCTGATACCCTTTTATTTGGCATTAATGTTGTCCTTGTAAAGTGTAATAACGTACTACGAAGTCCAGTCGAGACCCTATTTTAACATTCGCTGGGCTGATGATTTCAACTCTGCCATTACACTCCGTTGACGAGCCTGCGACAGTGAGCTTAATGGAAAATACAGTATTATCCCGTCAGGATAGTAAGTGAAACACTACCACACAAAGCAATCGCATTATTACAGCCCCTCCTTTGCTCCGGTTTTTCCGCATATATGCCTACCTATATGTTACACATATAGATCGTACACTAATCTTATTGGTGTCTGCGTGGTTGGCAATTTGTATTGTGTGTCATGACTAGAAGATGGGATGTTGCACTAACACAGTCATAGGCCGTTGCAAAATTCTTTTAAGGTCTTACAAGACTGATGCACTCCTATATGTACGAGTATATTGTAACAAAGAGACTGCTTCGAAGAGATTGTTTCGAAGCATTGGATGCTGTTTTGTGACGCCACTGGCACAGCGCTCAGCGTACGAAAAGCTCGGTTTCGTGAGTGCGGTGGGCTTCTTCATGAGGAGGGGAGAGCGTCCTCTAATCATGCCGTCGACTTTCCAAGGTCTTGTACTGAAATAAATGATCATGAAAACTGCATATCTCTTCGAAAAGCTAGCCGTCCGCATCGATGGAAACAAGTGGTGGCTTCCAAAGGTAGGCGAATAGATACCTGATGGCAAAAGTGACCATGAAAGGAAGCCGTTTAAGTGAGTTGCCCTTCGCAGTTGCCATCGGCTATGGAGACACATTTGAACGGGCTGACCAGGAAAATGATCACAAAAACACTCTTCTGAGATCAGCAGCCGCCGTGATGCGTTTGCAGATCGGGCATAGCTTCGTTGAACCCAAGCAGCGTAGCCAGCACTCGCGACAGCACGTGTGCCAACACCCCGTGGATGCGGTTGGCTCCGTGTACGGGTCTAAGCAGATCCGGCAGAGCAGGGACGTGGTCGAAGAAACACGCATAGATTCCTGAAAACATTTCAGCCCGTTAGTGCGAGATAATACGAGGTTGAATGACACATCCGATAGCCATGTAAGAAACGGTGCACGTACGAGCTGCTTGATCTTGTCTTCCAGTGCACGGACGAGAGCATTTCTATCGCCATGCTTCCGCGCATAATCTACGGCACCGTCTAGACGGTCCGCATCACCAACGCCCAGCACCTCCTCCATATTTGCCTTGACCACATCCGTGCCCTCCAATCCGTCTCCCTTCGACGGATCTAATAGTGTTCGCCGCACGACTCGGCCTGCGGCAACGAGCTCGCGGAGTGTCTTGTGCGGGGGGTGTGAGGTGTCCGAATCCGACTCCGACTCCGAATCGATTTGGACTGGGGCGTCAGGTCCGAGGATGTCACCCTCTGTGAATTGCGCGCCACCAAAGACAACTTCGTCGTCGCCATCAATATCCAGAACATCGTCTACGTCCTGGTCGGCGTGGCTGCGGGTATGGAATCCCATTCCTGAAATTTCAGTTCGCAACATAACCTGTAGGTTCTTCGGAGACACAGACCTCGCAGATTTGCGCCATCCGTGGCCCTTAGCCTAACGTTCCCATTCCAGTTACTATCCCCGTCGATGTCCACATCATCCTCCACTCCTAATATGTCTCGCTCCCTCGCTAGCCGCTCCTCTTCCAACCTGCGCCCCTCGTGCGCCACACAAGCGTCCACATGTGCCTCAACAACGTCCCTATCTCCTCGCACCGACTGCCCGCACACCGGACACCCCACCGCCTCCGCGTTGCCTTGCGCCCATGCAGCTCGCGCACCGCCGTCCTCCTCGTCACGCGTCAGTTCTCGCAGCTTCGCATGTCGCTTCCGGCGATGCAGCTTGATTGCCTGGATGAGCTTCGGCGTGGCATCGAGGGTGTCTGAGCGCGTGTTGAGCTGAGACATAGACTTGCGGGCTTTCACCGCGGACCGGCGGTCTCGGCTTCTTGGCATTGAGCTCGACCTACGAGTGTTACTTGAGTGAATGTAGATTAGCCTGGTGCCGTTGAACGAACCCCTCTTCCCGGTCATCGTCTTGCTCCTGCAGCGCCTCAGTAGAGCCGACAGCTTTAACGATGTCCTCCACACGCTGTAATTCTAAGTCGAGATGTTTTCCCAGCAGCCTCAATGGGATCAATTCCTGGCAGACCGGGCATGGTCGAGTCTCCGCGCGTTTGGCTGTCGATTCGAATGGTCAACACTCCGAAGCAGTGAGCATCCGGGCTGGAAGGTGCTCACGTCTCCTTCTTACCGGCTCGGGCGGAGGGGAGAGAGAAGAGAGGCTGCTCTCCTCGGCGGGACTCTCCTCTCTTGATCTCTTTTTACCCCTGATCAAAAGGCCGTATTAGCGAAGAACAGGTAGAGGGATATCGCAAATACTTTTCAGGAGATTTGAGAGACATTGAGGGCGAAGTGGACAATTTCTTGAGGTTTTAGAAGTCCTTCTGTATTTATTTGTAACCCTTGGAGAGACAGACTGCTGAATTTATGGATGGATGCGAAGCTGAACGAAAGATGCACTCTAGCGCGCTACAGCTACCGAACTTACCGATCATTTCAAAATTCCCCATCCTATCCCAGCACTCTGGCAGCACCATCGACCCCTATCGACCCTCATCGACCGTGACTCGGACCAGCTCGGACCGCTTCATGGTCAAACCCCATTTCTACAACCCTCATCGTATATATGATTAATGCTAAGCGTCAATGACAACTGGGCTTGATCGATGCGGCTTAGGAGACTGCAACTTGGAGATTCCTTGGTCTCATCCTCCCATATCATAGCCTTGTCACACTCCACAGTAGTCTGTTAGTACTGGTGACTCCTTCTCTCACCGGGTAGCTACTTCAAGACTAAACACTCTTCTAAATCTGCGTAGAGTTGATCTGATTGCATGTGGGTAATATACGTAGGTCCTCTGAATATAATCAAACGAGCCTACTCAAAGCGAGATCCTTCATTCTTGTTCTGGAAATCACGAGCGTCGCCAATAGCTTCTCTTTAGCCCTGCGTAATGGTTGGGAACCTCTTCCCTAAACACTGCTGCTGCCCTCCAAACCGACATCTTCGAACACTTCAGCGACCTTGGAAGGCTGCCATTTCGGAAACAGATATGCCTCATCGAATGGGATATTGTCAGCTCTGCAATCACAGCCTACTTCCAATACACCCCCGGAGAAATACGTGCTGGACTCACTCTTAGGAGTAGGGGGAAGGATGTTTATCAGAAGGGTGGGCCGAAATGCCTCTTCACACTTCTCGACGCCCTCGGCAATAGGGGACATAAGCATAAATCCCACGTCTCTCGACACTAAACTGTCTCGCTTGAACGCCTGTGCGCTTTCGGAAGGGGTGTCTAGAATGATCGTGTCAAGACAAGGGCGATCGAAGCCCCGAGACGGGCAACGACGAAGATCGTAGACCGAGGCCTGCTTGGTCCGTTTAGAGAGGTCTATCTTCGCAGTAGTGGGGATGGTGGCGGTGAGGCAGTCTTTGAAAGAGTTGGTGAGTTTGTCAGAGATCTTGGACAGGTGCTCCGCGACGGAAGACTTGGATAGTATGGAGTACATATCGATGAGGGGGAAAGCTTGCGAGTCTTGGTGCAAAAGGTGGTGGGTGTATGAAGGCAAGTGGGTTTAGGGGTTTGGAACGAGTGGACGTCGGCTTATATATGTTAGGGGGCTAGAAAAACAACCAACCACAGCTACAAACCTCCTAAACCATCCCTCGCCACCAGACGCCCCACCAATCACCCTTGGCAAATATGATTTATGGGGGCGAAACGCCTAGAGACATTGCTCTGTTTGATCGTGTTGTCTCTGTCATCGGCCTGCAAGCAGTATATTGCGCAAGATAAAATCCTGCTCTTTCATCGAACAGTCAGATTTGAAGGAAGATCTAAGTCGCAGTAGCCATCCGTGTGGGGGTGTCTCAAGAGTTGACTGGCTATGCCAATCACCTAAATCGATGATGGATGGGAGAAGTGAGGGGGAGGGGTTTGAGTTGTTTCCAATTCATCCCGGGTCAGCGCTGGTTGTTCAGTAATGCTTTTCTTTGTGCATTTTTGATTTTGCGGCCACGCTTAAGCTATCTATGAGGCATTTGAGCTATGCAGCCAATGATCTAACGGGATTTTCGAAAGATATTCAATGAAAGCATAAGCACGCCATACTCATGCGTTCAGCAAATCATCTGGTGCTCCTAAAATGAATCAATTATAATGCTAAATAGCATAGAATCCAGTACAAGCAAAGGCTCGGGATGCTATATTCGGAACGCGCATGGTGGGATGAAGCTCTGTACTCAGTGCTAGTGCTATCGTTCGCGAACTTCAACTCAATACGGTTTAGGGCAGGTTAGTTGGCGAGCGCACTGAAAGGTCCGACGCGTTCCCATTTTGACTTCGATACTCCCTCCTTGCGCTCTTCATGGAAACTGACGGCCTTTCGTCTCCTCGTGCGCCCGTATCATCTCTGCCGGCCAGTAGTGCTCCTTTGCCATCGACGAATGGCGGAGGTACTCCTCGATCAAACCCTAGATCATCACCAGCTACCAGGCGGCAACCGGCCGATGCCCTAGCTTTTGGAGACGATGAGGCCGAAGAAGAACAAGAAGTAGACGCTTCGGCGGCTAGGAAGAGGAGGAGAGCCAGAGGGCAGATTACTGCCGATGTACCCATCGTGAAGGATGCTGTAGGAGAGAGCGTTGCGGAGAGTTTTGAGGCATTCCTCAAAGGGTGAGCACTTGCTTTCACGGTCAAGGCGGACTTCTGACGAGTTCTTGTTAAAGGTTTACCGAAGAAGTCGCCCTTGCACCAACTCCAGCCTCAGACGGCGATCTGCCAGAAGTCGCAGATGGCGAACTCGTCTATATCGAGCAGATACACACCATGCGCGAATATGAACTCACGACGCTATATGTCGACTATGGTCATCTGCTTCAAAAAGATGATGTACTCGCCGATGCCATTCAGAAGCAGTATTATCGCTTTTTGCCATACCTTCGCCGCGCCTTGCTCAACCTTGTCACCGAGTACGAGCCTGAATATCTTAAAATCAACCCCACTGCTGCTACTCAAGACTCTGCCAATCTTCAATCACGAGAATTCAACATTGCATTCTACCATCTGCCTCTGGTGTCCGGTATTCGAGATCTCAGAACCGACAGAATAGGGACCCTGATGAGCATCAGTGGAACGGTAACTCGAACGAGCGAAGTCAGGCCAGAGCTCCTCTTTGGTAGCTTCATTTGTGAAGTTTGTAAAGGGCTTGTCAATGACATTGAACAGCAATTCAAGTATACTGAAGTACGTTGCAACAGGATCCTGCTCTGCTAGTTTCTCACTTGCCCAACAGCCCAGTCTATGCCCAAACCCCACTTGTGGCAACCGGAGCGCATGGCAGCTTCAAATTGACAGCTCAAAGTTCACAGATTGGCAAAAAGTGCGCATCCAGGAAAACCCCTCAGAAATTCCGACAGGGTCCATGCCTCGTTCCCTTGACGTAATCCTACGTTCCGAATTGGTCGAACGTGCAAAGGCAGGCGACAAGTGCGTTTTTACAGGCACTTTTATTGTTGTGCCAGATGTTAGCCAACTTGGGCTTCCTGGAGGCAACAAGGCAGAAATGATGAGGGAGGCCAACAAAGGCTCAGGTGGTGCAGGAAGTGTGGGCGGTGGAGGTGTAACGGGCCTCAAGAGCTTGGGGGTCAGAGATTTGCAATACAAGACTGCATTTCTAGCATGCATGGTGCATGACTCTGATGGCCGAGTGCGCTGTCTCACCAGTAATCTACTTTGATACAGCTGACAAAATGTTCCTAGGGTGGCGCCGATATTCGGGGAGAGGAGGCGCAGGGTGAAGAAAGCCGAAAAGCATTGATTCGCTCCTTTACTGCGCCTGAGCTCGACGAGCTCGAAAGTATGCTTGCTTCTGACCACATCTATTCGCGCCTAGTGGAGAGTATCGCGCCGACTGTATATGGTCATGAGATTGTGAAGAAGGGACTGTTGCTGCAGCTGATGGGCGGTGTGCACAAGCAAACACAAGAGGGCATGAATCTACGTGGAGATATCAACATCTGCATTGTCGGCGATCCGTCTACCTCGAAGTCTCAGTTCCTGAAGTGGGTGTCTTGCTTGTGTCTAAACATATCTAACTGTTTGCAGATATGTTTGTTCATTCCTGCCTCGTGCTGTTTATACTTCAGGCAAAGCCTCCTCAGCCGCCGGTCTGACAGCAGCGGTCGTCAGGGATGAAGAGACGGGTGATTTTACCATTGAGGCGGGGGCCCTCATGTTGGCCGACAATGGCATTTGCGCTATCGATGAATTTGACAAGATGGATATCTCGGACCAGGTTGCAATTCACGAGGCTATGGAACAGCAAACTATATCCATCGCCAAAGCTGGGATTCACGCGACGCTTAACGCGCGGACTTCGATCTTGGCAGCCGCCAACCCGATTGGTGGACGGTACGATCGGAAAAAATCGCTCAGGGCTAATGTGGCTATGAGCGCGCCCATCATGAGCAGGTTTGACTTGTTCTTTGTGGTGCTTGATGAGTGCGACCCAAAGACAGACCTGAATATTGCGAAACATATCGTCAACGTCCATCGGTTCCAGGATGAAGCCATAAATCCCGAGTTCAGTACCGAGGCGCTGCAGCGATATATTCGGTTCGCGCGAACTTTTAACCCAAAGGTGTTTCCTGATATCTGAATCACCCATGAACACCATTCTAAAGTGATAAAATAGCTCACTCCAGATGCAGCGGACGTTCTGGTTGAGAAATATCGCATTTTGCGACAGGATGATGCTACGGGCGCAGGCCGAAACTCATATCGCATCACCGTGCGTCAATTGGAAAGTATGATTCGTCTCAGTGAAGCTATTGCAAGAGCCAATTGCACGGCAGAAATTACTCCGGCTTTCGTCAGAGAAGCTTATACGCTACTTCGTCAATCCATCATCCACGTTGAACAGGATGACATTGACTTCGACGAAGAAGAGCTCGAAGGCAAGGAACGTGACAATGACCGTGTGCAGGCGACGCCTGCCGATGGCGAAGATAGCCAAGATGTAGAGATGTCCGCTGCGGAGGTAGAGGCTATGGATCAGATGGAAGAGAGCTCGATGGGTGTCGACGGAATTGCTCAGCATGGCCAAGCAGGCAAAGACACTTCTTCCACCCGTGAGACCAGCGCGGTTGCGCAAGGTGATGGATCGGCAGGTCACTTAGCTCCAGCAGCCCCTGCGCCGAAGAGAAGAATGGTAATCACTCACGACAAGTATATGACGCTTCAAAGTCTGGTAGTTCTGCACCTTTCAGCTACCGAACGGGAGACTGGCAAAGGAATCGACCGCGATGAGCTTATCGATTGGTATCTCGAATCAAAGGAGTCTGAGGTTCAAGACGTCGAAGAGTTGGAGTATGAGAAGGAACTCATCACGAAAGTGCTGAGAAAGTTGGTCAAGGTAAATCAACGAGCTTGTTTTTACCTCTGTGAACGCCGAGTTTTGACATACCGACCAGGATAATTATCTCATTGAGGTCAGAGGCGATGTTCAGGAATCGCTCATGTCTGCAGATGATTCCAGCACCCAGCCATCAAGTGCGCAAGATGGTGAAAATGTTCGTGTTTACTACATGGTCCATCCCTCAGTGGACACGGAGGGCTCGTCTTCCCTCTCCTAATAGGCTTTCTTGTATTGTGGCTGATCTCTTGTATTGTTGTATTGGAATGCTGTTGTTTAACGTATCGTTGGCTGCCTGATTTCAAAAGTTCGAATTTGGCTATTGAAGCAGCACTGCATCGGAATCTTTTACCGCGACGGTCCGACTCACGTCTCAATCTGTGCCCATCTAATGCTGGGTTGTGCTGCGACAGTGCTCTGCGCTAGTATCTTCTTGTTGGGTCAAAACTGATCCAGCCTCTGTCCGCGCTGGTCCAGCCCCGTCGCTGGGTATATAACAGCACCTGGGGGCCTGAAGCTAATAAGCCTGGGCGACGTATTTTGGCTCTGGCGGTGATCGGCCAGTCGCGTAGCAGCAGCTCGTTGACTTCAGTCATCGACTCGACATGCCAGACAATCAGTTGATAGTACCAACGCTCCTCACCAACGGATCTCTACATTTTGCGAAAGTTCTGTCAGACAGTACCATCCAGGATGTCATAGACTCTTTGGTGTCCATTGCCGAGGTAGCTTCGGAGACACTAGGGGACTTGGAGGAAGCTGGGTGGGCAATTCAGAAGATTCGAGTCGAGGAGAATGGAAGACCATGGGAAGAAGATGAGCTGGAGGCGGTCGGAGATGGTCAGATTGTCTTTCTCGATATTGCGTCAATGATCTGAACTGCGAATGCAGGTATCATTGCACCACAGTCACTGGTGGCTCCTCTCATTGAGACTGCCCCTCCTTCCCCTTCTCGCCCTTCGATGGCTCGTCATTTTTCAGCATTCCCGTTGACATCTCATCTCCATACACCCGTCCTTCGATTAGTATCATTACACCCGTCACTATCGCTGGAGTTTACCTTTCTACGCGTCCCACAGATTCATGACGGATTTATGTGGATCTTATACATTGCAAGGGACACAAATGTCGGAGCGGCGGTGAAATCAACAATAACTTCCCTTGGTCTCACCAGGAATCTCCCCGTAGCTGGGGTCGGCATTGTGGAGTACGTGCTAGAGGAGGTTTGGACGGATGGAGGGCAAGAAGGTAGTAACCGCACCTCCTTGTAACCTGAATTGGTGCTAAATGTTAAGCAGTGGTATCGCGGCTTCCTGAGGATTTGGCAATATCCGCCGTCATCGAGACTCCTTTTGTTTCGAATCCTCTGAAGCGGTCAGCACGTCGGAGCTTCCGCTTCTGTGTTCCTGACGAATGGTATCGTCGCTCAAAATCAAGACTCGTATCATCTTCGACGGAACCTTCTGAAGCCACAATCAAGCATCTTTCCAAATCCAGCTCGTCACTATCTGATGGGGAGGAATCCGAGGAAGGAGAGGGCACTGCAAAGCAGAAGAATGCCAGGACTAGTGCCACAACTTCCGAAGGATCTTTATCCCCAGATTTTTCCTCACAAAGCCGTCTCTCCAGTTTGTATGGCTGGTTGGGTGCGCCTGCCTCCCCTTCACCAACACGTGCAAGTGCCATCTTTTCCCCTGAGCTTGTCAGTGAACCTAAGTTAGTCCAACAACCAACGGGGAATAACCATGCAGGGGATACCGACAACAATGCTGAAAAAGGTACTCTGGACTCCGATGAATTCGAGCAGATGCTGGTCAGTCCACGTAGAGTTGGTTTCTCCCATGGCTAACCAAGACACTCAGGATTCTCTGGGCCTAAAGGGACCTGCAAGAGAGGCCATGTATGACCTTCCGCCCGATCGCAAACGATATTTGATGCAGCAGAACAAGGATGCATTTAGGAGGGCTTCAATCTCCCAAGGTTCATCAAGGAGCAACCATATATCAAAGTCGTCACAATCCGCTACATACGGTCCCTCTAGTGGAGCCACTCACATACCTTTGACCCCACAGCTCAGTGGTAGTGGTTTAATGAAGCGGTTCTCGATAGTGGGATGGAGAGCTGCCAGTCCGACGCCGAGTGCCAGCTCTGAGGACACAAGCCGCTTAATTTCGGATACCAATCCAGTCGAAGGCAGTCCAACAAAGTCACAGATGGCGAAGACCAGTACTATACAGCCGCTGCAACCGCAAAGTACAGGTAGCCTTTGGAGTAGCTGGTGGATGACCTCCGGGGGGGAGAAAAGTCCTGCTACTGGTGACAGGGGCGCAAACAATGATACTATGCGTTCGCCCAACTGGTATGTTAATGGCATACGAACAGGCAAAGCTACAGACACAAGACTTGTGAAACATCTCATATCTATGCGCGTCCACCTGTCAACGGCTACACTGGTATGGATTGACGAGTTTCTCGTCGAGGAAAGGGGCATGGATGCACTTGGCGACCTTCTCGCCAGCCTGGTTGGCAAAGGCGGAAAAAGGAAGGGTCTTACAGATGTTGAGGCCACCGTGTTACTTGAGGTCATCAAATGCATGCGGGTACTGCTTAATACAGAGGTAAATTCATGATACTATTCCAAACTGGTGTAGCTATTGACTTCTCGTGTAGCTCGGATTCAGCCTGGTGCTTGCCTCTCAAACTTTGATCACCCACATTGCTTACTCCCTCTATGCCCCTTCCATGCGTTTACGGACGTTGGCCTCGGAGCTACTGGCGGCCATTTGTGCTCTTTCATCTACTGAGGGGCACCGAGCTGTTCTTGCCGCGTTTTCTGATTTTCGTATCGCCCATAACGAAGCTTTTCGCTTCGAGTCTCTCATAACCTCTCTGCGCTTACCAGATGCCGATGATGAAATTAGCGGGAACGGGAATAGCTTCGCCAGCGAAGCTGAGGGATTTTGGGAAGCTCGGACAGCTTCGATGTCCCTTGTCAATGCCCTCACCAATTATCCGGACTCTCTCGAAGAACGGATTTTGCTTCGTGACGAGTTCAGCCGTCGCGGACTGAACGAGGTTATTGTGGTGAATGCTATCGCACTTTTGAAGCAAATTGATGCACTTGTTGACATTCTTGTTCCTCAGGCTTTGCGATATATCAAACCGCCAGACTCTCTTCTTACCCAACTTGACGTCTACACTGAAGAGAAATTTGAGGATGAAGAAGATGCCCGCGAACGCGCTCGGGATTTGATCCGAGGAAATTCTACCCACGAAAGAGCACGATCCGATTCTGAGGTAGCACTTGCCGATCTTATACAGCTGGCGAAGCAACACGGGGAACTCTATCCTATGATGGTGGATATTCTGAGGCGATATGAGGCCCTGTTGCAAAAGGACGTTGGGATGTGCGTTGCGGTTCTTCTGACAGCGACTGCTCAATTAACATGATCCTACAGTCAGATGAAAGCAGATCTTTTCACTATCCTGGATTGCTTTGTAGACCAAGCGGCCTTGATCAATGACTTGTAGGGAATGCATTTCGCATCGGATAAAGCTGCAATTCTGACTTCTGCTGCAGCGATGACAGTTGGCACCTTTTCATGAAACGCTTTGCTAAATCAGTGCAGCATATCACTGGTCAAGAGTTGGAAGTCAAGGCAACTTCTGACAGCGATTCTGCAAGTTTTGTGGAGCTGGAAATAGAGGCATTGCGCACCAAGGTCAATGAGTTAAGTGACGAGGTAAGAAATGTGCTGATAGAAGGACTGGACTGAATCTCACTTTATGCTATCAGAGAACGGAGCTTCGCAACGAACTCAATAATCAGATTGCGGAAATCAACACACTGAAATCATTGCCGATCGGTCTGCCTATTCATACCAAAACTGCTGGAAAGGGAGGCAACGAGGTGAATAGAATCCTCCGACATGCGAACATGCTTTTGAATGTTTCCAGAATTTCCATGGTCTCGTTCAGAGACTGGTGCAGAAAGAGAAGCAAGTTTTGCGACTGCAAGGTGAATTGGACCAATTTAACGCACAACTCCCATCGGAGTCGCGCGACGCTGTAAGTCGCAATACCATCTTTGCATACGCTCTCCATTGACTACAATTTTTCAGGAGGAGAAGGCCAAAAGAGATCGCGACCGTGCTAAATGGAATACACTCATGGAGGAGATTAGCAAATTAAAGGTCAAGGTAATGTGCCACGGTTCTCTCAACGAAGGTCAACCGCTAAGTTTTGTAAACTAGACCAGCGAGCTAGAAGCATCAGCCGGCATCAAAGACAAAGAGATTCTATACCTCAAACGCGCACTGGAGTCGGTTTACAGCAGGTTTCAGTCTCGGGAAGACACCCGAGAGCCTGACCTCGACGCTCAACTCATTGCATCTCGAACCATCGAACGATTAACACAAAAAGACGACGAGATAACTGCTCTTCGCTCTGAGGTCGAAGACTTGAAAGTTAAATTAGTTGCCAAACCCAAGTTCGTGACCGAAAAGGATTTCAAATCGCAGATCGCCCCTCGCCCACCTCCTCCCAAGAAGCCGAACCGCTCAGCCACTGTGTCTGTGTTACCTTCCGATCCACAGCTTTTTGGAGCGACCCCTCCTCCTCCTCCTCCTCCTCCGCCGCCGCCGCCACCACCACCACCACCACCACCTCGGATGGTGAGCTCGAACCTCGCTACTTTAGCTGCCCCCTCCCTTCCGCTTGGCTCTCCGGCGTCCCCGCCGCCGCCACCACCACCACCACCACCACCACCACCACCCCCTACTCGCATAACACAAAGTGAAGGCAATGTTTCGCTTTCGCCGCCTCCGCCTCCGCCACCGCCTCCGCCACCTCCGGCGCCTCCAATACCCAAATCGGCGCCAAGAACCCTTTATCCCCCTCCCCCTCCTCCGCCCCCTCCTCCGCCTCCAACACCCAACTCTTCGTCATTGGGACCCCCTCCCCCTCCCCCTCCCCCACCGCCACTGGGCGGGATCAAAGGTTCTCGAGCTCCTACTTCACCACCATCCGCCTTTAAAGTAGGTCTCTCAAAGCCAAAGATAAGCCAGCCGACGAAGCGCCTCAAACCCTTTTTCTGGAGCAAAGTGAGCAACGCAGGAGTTGCGACGACTGTATGGAACGATGTCCCTTCTGGTATGAAGTTTAACATGGAGGACCTAGAAGATACCTTTGCTATCGACAATTCAGCGAACTCTCCTTCTCAGTTGGTCAAAAATCCAATCCAGAAACAAAATGTTACGACCCTCCTGGATATCACACGAGCGAATCACATAGGTATGTTGCCAATCCAAGTAAATAACGCACTAGATTAATACTTCGCAGCAATCATGCTCTCACGGATTAAGCTAGGTTTCCCTGAAATTCGCAGGGCTCTTTTGGATATCGACGACCATAAATTATCAATGGACGACTTGCGGTCGATTAGCAAGCAGCTTCCAACAACGGATGAAGTGAGAATTACCAAGCTTACTCATCCGTCACGTCTAACTTTGTCAACTATCAGATGAATCGAATACAGGATTTCCAGGATGTGAGCAAACTCGCAAAGGCAGATCAATATTTTGAACAGGTAAACCTTAACACAATTTTGGGGACAAGTTGAATGACTATATTATGCGTCAGATAATGACCATACCCCATCTACCGGAGCGTTTAGAATGTATGATATACCGCCGGAAATTGGATCTCGAAATCGAGGAGATACGCCCAGAACTGAACATACTACGCAACGCTTCCCGGGATGTGCGACAGTCAAGTGCGTTCAAAAACGTACTGCAAGCCATTTTAGCGGTAGGAAATGCTCTGAATGGATCGAGCTTCCGCGGGGGTGCTCGCGGCTTCCAGCTGGATGCACTCCTCAAGGTAGTTTTTTTTGTGATCGCCGTCAAGTGATAGCTCACACAAAGGATGCAGTTGAAAGAGACCAAGACGGCCAGGGGTGGTCCTGATTGCCCAACTCTGCTCCACTATCTTGCTCGGGTTCTTCTGCGCAGCAATCCATCATCTGTGACTTTCATCGAGGAGCTTCCCCATTTGGAAGCAGCTGCCCGAAGTACGTCTGTAGGTATCCTGACAGCTACTGAGATATTCAATACTTCTTTAGCATCCGTTCAAACCATCATGCAATCCGTTAATTCACTCGTGGGTGGGCTTCAGCAAGTGAACGATGAGGTCAAGAAACTCAGCCTGCTGCGGGCTTTGCCTGCGAACGACAGGTTCATAGTAGTGATGCAGGTGCGGCACATTCCTCCTTTTATTCATTCCCTTGCCAATCTGATATCATGACAGAATTTCTCTGCAGAAGTCAGCGAGAGCGTGGGCGCGCTCAAGAAGATGGGCGTTTCGCTCGAGACCGAGCTGCGGTCACTGTTAGTGTATTACGGGGAGACCCCGAATGCACCGGAGGCTCTGAAGCCAGAAGACTTCTTTGGTCTTATACTGACCTTTTCATCATCATTACAAGTCAGTATCGGCTTTCAGTCGTCAATGACATTGTTAACACTATTAGTCACAGAAAGCGGCAATGGAAGTGCACGATGCCGCTCCCGCTCTTGCGCTCCCGCCAGCAGTCGTCACAATCGCTGCGGAGCCCACTGAGCCTGAACCTGAATCGGTTTGTTCACTACTGCTGTGCGCCCATATAATGCTGACATCTTTCATGCAGACTGTCAAGGGCCTGATGCCCCCAACCACAAACTCGCAAGGACGTGCAGCTGGCGGCCGACACACGCTGAGCCGTGGAGATCTCGACCAGGCGATTCGGAGCATGAGGGATGGGAAACGCAGGGCGCGCCCGGATCGCGAGCGACCACTGAGCAAAATGTTCTTGGATGGAAGACCTGCCAGTCGTGTGTTCGATTGATAACGCTAAGAGTTGATTATCTTTTTATTAGTACCACATGGTTTGTTCATCGCCCTGTAGCCCTTATTTTTGCAAGCCTGTATCTTAGACCAGCATACCCTCACGAACAATACGATATGACCCACACGTTCTCTTCTCCTGTAACTCAGACATTAATTCATTGTGTATATCGTATACATCAGCAGCCTTAGGCTAGATAAATGACATCTACGAGTCCAGAATGTGATAATTCCGTCCTTCCCCACTCTGGATTTAATCCAAGTCCGAATCAGGGTCCCTCTGGGGGGCGGCAGTCTCGGCCCACTGCTTGGACCCCATCTCAACTAACCGCGAACAAGCCCGCGCGAAAGCAAAGACCTCTTCCTCTCCGGAGAATATCGAGCTGCTTCCTACGATTTCGTTCGAGAGCCCCTGCGTGCGATCCGTTAGAGCTGAGAAGCAACAGAAATACGGTTGGAAGAACGTACGAGATCATCCATTACGCTCCTCATGTGATCCGATATCGGCTTCCCGCCCCCAGACTCCTCAGTGTCCGAGAACACCTGGAAGATGGGTACCTCAGAGGTGGCGAAAAGCTTCGTCTGCGATTTTGGGTCAATTTTTTTCCAAGACCTTTCCCAAATAAAACTCACCTTGCTCTCATAGCAAGCGTCAATAAAGGTAATAAATCTCCTCGCAAGATCTTTCTGGTCCAGGCCCATCTTTGGCACATCTACCAGCACTATCGTCCCAAATTGCTTTGTGATCTCGAGATAATCCGCTGCACTATATGGCCTTCCACAGAGATCATGGAACGCAAACTTGGCAACCTTGGAAGTGGATTGAGGTACGAGTATCGTCCGGCCCCATGTTGTTAGTTTGCGGTTCTCCACTATAGGGTCGTCTGAAGACGATGCGGCGATAGAGCGGAAAATTTTGTCAATTTCGGACTCGTTCTCTGGTGTAAGGGGGTGGTAGTATACGCGAGAGAGGGCGCGAGGGAGACGGCGATAGTCTGCGTAGTCTGATGTCAGCTTGAGCTGAGATGAAACATTAGGAGAGGACACACCAGTGCCAGAATCGAGATCTGTGACATCGAAGCGCGTCTTTAAAAGCTCTATGGCTGGGACAAAGCTTGAACGCTGTATCCCGTTCTTATAGAGATCATCTGGATGTCGACTGCCCAGCCAGCGTCAGAACACAAGGCACCCCAAGCGTAACACGGAAAGGAGCATACTTGGAGGTGATGACGCATACAACACCGTGGTTGAGCAACTCCTCAAGCAGTCTCCGCAGAATCATCGCGTCCGCAATATCCGTAACCTAAAACGCGACAACCCTTGTCAATAACCCGCTCCCGTCATAGCAGAGCCAACAGAATCGAGTCGCACCTGAAACTCATCAAAGCAAAGAACTATCGCTTCATTAGCTAGATCCCTCGCGACGGGAGCTACTGCGTCCCCGCCTTCGTAGCCCAGTTTGGCCTTCATCGCGTGCAGACGCTTGTGCACGTCAATCATGAATGCGTGGAAGTGTACACGGCGCTTGCGCGTGATATTAGGCGGGAGGGTGTGGTAGAATAGATCCATAAGCATAGTTTTGCCTGTCCCGACATCGCCAAATAGGTATAGACCTTGAGGGACGTCGTCCGCGGGAGCCGTTGCCGGTGGGCGGGAGAAGAAGCGAGATATCTGCAATACTTTAGAAGATGAGATAAGAGGAATGTGAGATAGTTTACTATGGATTCCGAAGAAGGCGAGGATATGCTTGGTGGGTCGTAGGTCTTGAGTCGGTCGTGCAAGTCCTGCAGCTTCTGGATGATGCGCGTTTGGTGTGCATCCTTGCGCAGTGTGCTCTCCTCGACGAGTTTGTTATAATGATCGATTGGTGACGATGGTGAGGGCTCTGCTTCCTCATATATCAACAAACAGAATGCAAAGGCTTCGCGGGAACTTGCCTGGGCGGGTGGGGGCAAGCTCCGGGTCACGCTTGCGCTGGGTTGCAGATGAGTTAAACCGAATTTGAGCGCGAGGTAATTTTAATCTAGAATACGATGCGGATGAAGCGAAGGTGCGACGAGATAACAATCTTGTCGCCCGGTGCATGGCCTGGGCAAATGTCGTAGCAAAGTGAAATAGGAGACGCTGGCGGACCCTTCCGGAGTAATCGAGGTCCGATCACTTTCTACTGCTAGACAATTCCTCGTGATTGAACGTTGAACACCTGCTACTTCGCCCTAACACAAGCTGTCACCGGTTCACCGCCTACAATGGCGGCAGACGAAGCGGAAACTTATTTAATGCTTCTCTTATCAGATAGCAATCTACCAACGGGTTCATTCGTCGCTTCCTCGGGTCTTGAATCATATATCAAGCATGGCTTTCATTCGTCTCCCTCATCTACGATCGACTTTGTCCAGGACGCTCTCACAACTTACGCGCGCAGTGCACTCCCTTTTGTTTCTGACGCCCACCTTGCCGTCGAATCGTGCTTCAAGGGTGCAGAGGTTAATGAGACGTTGGAGCAGCTGGGGAAGCTCGACGATCTCTACGAATCGATGACTCTGAACCACGTTGCACGCCGAGCGTCACGCGCACAAGGCGTTGCGCTGCTTACCCTCTACTCCAAGGGCTTTACTCCTCCCTCCTTAAACAATCCCGCTAGTCTTGACCCAAAGAGTGCGCATCTTCTTGCGCTAGTTGATGAGCTCAAGATGCGTGTCCGCAAGATTGAGACGCCGGGGCATCTCCCCGTGTGCTGGGGCGTACTCACTGCTTCACTTGGACTATCACTCGGTAGGTGGCCTCTATGATCAAGATCTTGAAAGTGCTTATCATGGCTCCAGAGCGATCTCAATACTTGCATCTCTTCCTGCACTCACGTAGCCTTCTCTCTGCTGCTGTGCGCCTCAACATCGTGGGGCCATACGGCGCACAGCAACTGCTGCTTCACTCTGTGCGCCCGTTAGTGACTGCTGAGCTCGCACGGTGTAACGAGCTCCGCTCCGCTGGCAGCGATGAAAGTGGGAGTGGGGATGGTCCGGCGGGTACATGGCCACTGGGCGAGATTCTCGCTGCTCGGCACGATCTGCAACATTCAAGAATATTTAACAGCTGAAACGGCCCGTTTTCTCTCGGTTATATCGTGAATTATATCCACACCCATATCGTCTGAGAGCCTTAACAGAAGGGAGACCATTCTTGATCTATGCATGAGCTTGCATCTTTGCTCCTTGTTTCGCTGTATGAGTCCGCGATACCGGGAACCTGGATGGTTCTGTGCATTTTTTATCTCCCCTTACCCCCTCAAAGCCTGCATTCTTGCCCCCGCGCCATCGTTCTTTCGCCGATTTCGACAACCACTTCGAGATGAGCCAAAAGTCATACTCAGCATCAGTGCATGGGGATACTTGCACAAACTCTTGCTTAAAGTGACAAACGGGGTGTATTATACTGGCCAGCTGCATTGGTAGCTATCTCGACTGCACCATGCTTTCTCAACAATTTCACAATGTCGCCCGCATTTTCAACCAGCGCGTGCTCGTGCGGCTAGTGTGATCTCAGTCATATCCTTTCTCAGCTGACCCCCGTGAGCCTACAGCGCGGCTCCGTGGTCTCCTCTCACGGCGTTGTCTGGAAGCAGCTTGGCGATCTCGGCTGACCTCGCGCAAGATGCCGCCTGGAGAACGATTCCCAAACCTCCTCCACCGACATGAACGTATTACAGTGAACTTATAGTAGTAGACCAAAAACCGCGGGAATTTGGAGAAACCATATCGTGTCAGTTAGCAATATTACTGTTCCTCATGAGTTCTCGATCTCAAGTCCAAAAGGTTACCGCTGAATCAGCTATTGAGAATATAAAAAATTACTGCGCTAAAGGCATGGAGCGTTGAGCGGTTGGTTACTCGCTGTCCCATGCCCAAAATTCACTTTGCCTTACCTTATATAGGGTGTACTTTTACGCTCAATAAGCCGAGCATCTAAACCCTGACCAGTCCTCACAAACGCCAGCTCACCGTCATATTCAGCGGCAAGCAGTTTTGAAAACTCAAATAGCACCATAGCGCCCCATTATTGTTACATTTTAAATGCTCAGGAATACCACCCTAGCCTAAGCTAGTGAGAGCAAGCCGGGAGGATACCTCTGCTTGCGATCGAACCAGGTTCGCAAGGTACGATATCATAAGTGTATCCTGCGCGGATTCAAATGATCAGGCCCCAGGATGACCTTGCAGTTCGAAGCGTGGACTCTCACCTGTAAGCTCGCGTTGAAACCGCCCGTCTCGAGCTCGCCTGTGCTCGCGCCCAATGTGTCCATGAGATATCTCCCGACAGCAGGATTTCCCTTTACCTCACCCGCAAGGACGGAGCGTACGTATGAGAGGACGCGGTCAAGCATCGCTGTAACCGACTGAATAGATGATTCGAGAATGTCGAGATCAGCCATGGGGTGGGGTTGAGTGGGGTTGGTTAGCAGGTCCACTGCAGGCCGAGGCAGATCAGCGAAGTTGCGGGGAGGGGAGATGGTCCTTACCACCACTGCGCTCAGCGTCGTGAAAGCGAAGTTCGCATGGCACAGGAACGAAGACGCAATTTTCAGGTTTGGGGAACACGCCAACGGGAGAACTGGAATGTTATCAGATAAACAACTTGTAACGCGCGAGTCTAACACACCTAACATATGCTTTCACGCCGGCCTCCTCCCCTTCTTCAACTCCTGTATTGAGCGCCACATGTACAGCCTGATGCGGGGCAGTCTCTTGCGAGTAGAAATTTTGGATCAGTGCAGAGTAGGTATTTAAGTTCGAGCCGGTCGAGTACCTGCCCGATTTTTCCATCGTCAATTTTATGAGGATCCAGAATTTAAAAGCACAAAACTCACCATCCAACAATGACTTCCTTCGGATTCACTTTGTGATGCAGGTCCCACATCGCCCGATGATATTCCATGTCGACCGCAACTTGCTCGCTGGTCTCGCTGTGCAGCACAGCAAACGCGCTGCGCACTTCTACCGTCGAATCGCTTTCGGAGCGCACGCCAAGGAGTGTTCCTATTACGCGCGGCTGGTCGGATTTGCGCCGGAGATAATGGTCGAGGATGGAGAAGAGAGCCACTGGATGGATCGTGATGGACGTCGGCGCGCGGCTGAGCAATGTAGTCAGCAGGGAGAAATGTAATTCTCAAAGATCGGACTGACCCGGGCAGTATGGGTGCACCCGATGTTGCATTTTTTATATGCACGGCCGAAGAGGATGGTCCCAGAGGCATTTTCGCAAAGTCAAGACTCAAGAGTGATCGCGAAACCTTCCAAGATCGACTTGAAAAATGCGCGCCACAGTTTTGAATTGCCTCCGCACTTTGCTCTCGCACCGTCACGTCCCACCAGCCAGACAACACCTACTCACCATGTTCTCCGAAGAAAACAAAGTGTGTCGCAGTCTAAAGGAATGCTTGCGTATTGCTTACTTTTCGTGCTCAGGAACGTATCACGAAGGTTATTGAAGTTAGCCGCGTACGTGACATGCCTCGCGCAGCAACCGTGCTCGTCCGACCGACTCTTTCTAACATCTTCCTGTTGTAGACTGTCCTCCACTATGGCTGGATACCGCTTATCATCTATGTTGGATACACGCGGAGCAACCCCCAACCCTCTTTGATCAAGTGCGTATGCTAGTCGTGTCTTCCAAGCTTAAAACTGAAGACGTGTGTCGCGCGCAGGTTGATTAGCCCTCTCGCATAACCTGCATCCCATGTAATACCTTAGACGCACCAAAAGCACACTCGCACTCTTAATGCATAATAATTCTTTCGGGTTTTGCAGGATGCCATGTGTGATGAACCTTTCCAGAAGTATACTTTTACTCGAGGCCGATATCAAGAACTTTGTGTCAAGGGACGAGCCTAATGCGTTAATCTTGTACTCAGAGCCGGTGAGTTCATTTCCCTTGTGCCCAATTTGTGATTATACATGTCGTGGTGACTCACTGTGCCCCTGGGTGCGGTGCGTCCCGAGTAGTACGACGGTAACCATCCTCTCAGGGACGTGTTTATGTCAAATCTATATGCGGACTTGACAAGGCCAGATATGACTATCTTCTGCTTCAATATGCCCTTGGTACGACTGGTCACTGAAGCTAATATGCTTTCCCACAGTCTTCCTTGGTCTAAACGGTGGCAAAGCTAACAACCCTGCGGTGCTTTGGATCTCGTTCTCTGTCTAAGCTCACGCAAGCGCATATTCCTGACTGCGCTTTTCTGACTCTCATCTTTGCATATGGGGTACTTGTGTAAACTGCACAAGTGCAGCATCTACAATATGCTTTCAACCCATGGTATCTGCAAAGGGAGTGTAGCTGATTCATGTAGGGTTGAGCTGACTGAAACCAAACCCACAGGCCTCCACGAGTTCTCAGACACGCGTTCTATGAAGCGAACGACAGTGGATCTGGGCACGGACGGCAAATAGTACATGGTTGTTTGTTATTTTAGTTGGCTAATAGAGGTGAGAATTTGCTTTCAAAATGTAAAGTAAACGCGTTCGACACAATGTTAATGTCATGTTAAGAGAGCTCTGGACGAGGCAAGATCATTGCCAAGAAGCGGATGACGTGGTCTAAGAAGAAAAATGTTCTCACAACTCAGTTCCATCCTGAGCTTCCCTAGGCATCCGCCTAGTTTTCTTCACCAGCAAAAGCCGCTCGGTACACCAACTCTATCTCTGGACCCCCTCCACCTTCAATCAAAAGCGCCAGTAAAGCAATTCACACTTCGTGCATATTGGCGGCGAAATCCTCGTTCGCCTCTTTCAGAAGAACGAGGTCACGGAGGAGGTCTGTGAGGTGGTTTGTTTTGCTTGCTGCGGACTTTTCATCCAGTAAGTCGGCGTATTTTATGCACAGCCTGCGTATACCGTCTGCTCCTATACATTGCTTGAATAGGAGGCTTTCTTCTCTGTATTTTTTTGATGAGAACAATTTCACGAACCATCGGGCGCGGGCTTCAGGGGTGCCGGAATGCGGGAACCAACAACCCTCGACCCGCACCCATTTAGCCGCTGGAACGCATCAGTTATGTCAATCTGCATTTTAAATGGTCGGCAACTGACCAGACAGTTGCGCTATGTTCAACGAGGGACATGATTTGCCCCATGCTAACAACGACTCGAATTCCAGATCAACGGCTGCGCCATTCCACAACCACATGGTAGGTCTGCAAGTTTGTAAATCCAAGGCCTTTAGACATTTGAATGCTGAAAGAACGCTTCCAACGGAGTTCCATTGCTGCCAGGCGTGAGCTGCGAAGTTGAAGCCTATGTCCGCACGTTACAACTAACACTCACAGATTGAGACGGCTCGGATCGGAACTGAAGTACCAGAGTCGTCAAATTTGGGGTGTACCTCGAAAGCGCATGGAGAAAATGGTCGTTCCAGGCAAGGGCGGCGCCGCATACAATCACGACTGGCTTGTTGGCCAGGGAGGCAAGTACGCGTTCGTACTGCCCATCCGAAGCGTCATGCCAATGTGCAGAGATAAACATCAAAGATGACGAGCGCGTGAGATTTGGGATAATGGATGGGGATCCCCTAAATGTTAACAGACCAGGAATCTCCAGCTTGGAATCGGGCTCGCGGTTGCCAATGAGGTCAAATTGAAGAGCACTAATCTTTGGATGGATGTTGAGAAAGGGGGCAACGAGCGATGTTTTGCTAGCCATCACGCTCAGATCGCGAAGGTTGGGGAAGTAAACCCCTTCAAGCAAGCTGTAAAAGTGCCCGGGCAGCGGAGGCAGCGCGAGCTTTTGAAGGTTGGAAGCGCGCTGCAGAGCACGGGCTATCAACCGATAGTAGGCTGGGAGGAGCTCTCCATGTCTTGCACCGCAATTTCAATAGGCGACCCAACTTGATATTGGGAAAGCGCACTCACGAAAGGGTTTCTGAGGCATTTGGTGGCTGGATAAGCAATGTCCGTGTGGCTGGGCTTGCTGCGACGTTGTAAGCCAGCGTCATACAGCAGCGTGTAATCTGGCGCGGCGACTTAAGGATGATGTTCCTGTAAAGCTGACGCGTCGCGACTCTGTTCATTAGCCGTGATGTCGCGCCCAGCGATGCTTGGTCGGCTGGAGTAGCGTTTTGCGCGATATTATCCAGCACCTCAACTGGCAGGCGCGATGTTATGCAGCTAGCAAGACTTGTGTTTAGAGGGCCATAAGGTGCGCATATATGCGTTGATTTTGCGCACCTTTGTGGGAACATGGCAGAAGAGAGGAGAGGACGACGCGACTATTAATGCCACCGATGGATTAGAGTTGACTGACAGCGATTTTGCCACCTGCTCTCCCCCAAAATACAAAACTCTCTCGCTAACCCCACACTGTTAGCAAAAGGGGAGACAAATTCTGAGAGATTTGGCGGCACTTACAACCGTTTGAGACAGGCCTTTTAATAGTCATCGCGCATATATTCGCAAGGCAAACCACTAATGCAATGCCTACGCCCAGACACGTGTGTCCCGAGTGGTTTTGGACAGTTATGTGAAATATCCATGGCGGAGCATTGATATTTGCTATTTTGTTTGAGAACACATCTTTATTTCTCTATGTTGTTTTTTTGAGAAAATGAATCATTCAGACAATCGTACTGCATTCCACTATATTACTCAAGTAGATATGTTTTGAGTCTGGCAATAGTCCACGATGCAATGAAGTCTATCATAATAATATGAGTGCAAGAATTGACTACGCGCACCTATTTGGAATGTTGGAAGAGTACTAGTAGAGAACAGGCGCGACCGATTGCAAATTTAGAGGGTCTTCGTTCCGTGGGTGGCAACATCAGAGCGACGTCGACACCATCGTGCACCCGTCCTACGGTACGCCTAAGGACGGATAAATGGATAAAACGTCGCGGCCGAGCAGGTACGCCTGCATTATAAATACCTACAAATACAGCAGACTCTCCGCGGAGATTGCTGAAGTAACGCGTTGCATAGGTTGCCAAAGGTGGCGAAGTTGAACGTTGAAGCTTGAAGTTTGAAACTGCACGGGTGATATTCCAGAACGCTGGGCTACAGAGGATCTACAGTGTTTTATGTATCTTTCCGAGCCTTTCCCATGTCCAGAGTGCTCGACATGTGTCGTTGCACTGAGGCGAGTGCGCAGTGTTATCCCGTCAAACCCGTGCCCGGCAATGCCCGGACGACGTGACGTCGGCGTTGGCGATGATCCGATGCCATGTTGAAGGGATGTTGCGTAGTGAATGAGGTCCAAAGCACTGGCACCGCAGCAGCGACTGGCGGCGCACAAGAGGGCACAAAGTATCCCGCGCCACAATCACGGACCCCATCAAACCAGACCCAGGGGCTTCCCCGAAAAGGAGCTTCGGGGTAATTGCGATCGGCGGCGATGTCGCGTTGCCATTTTCCTTCGCTCACCACCACCACCACCACCACCACCCCACCACCCCTTCCTCCTCTCTTGAGTCTTCTCCCCCTCTGCGCGGTCAGATGCGCTCATATCTATGCTATCCACCTTCGTCTTGACAGATATCTGTTAGGTCTTCTCCTAGAGCTTTAGGGATGGGTGGTTAGGATGGTGTTTAGCCCTGGGGTTGGACGGGCGGGTTTCCATCCCCCGCTCAACAACTAGCTTACAGATACAGTGTAGGTAGCTAGCAATACATTGTTCATTCTCTCCAAGGCGCCCCAGCTTTCCCACTACCCCCTTCTCAGCCCATAGCAATTTACTGAACAGTGATCTTGCTCGGTGCTGCCATTGTAAATATTCATGTACATACCACATAATGCAAGGCCTATTCCTATCATGCATTCTGAAAGCACTTGTAAGGAATATCCGTCATAGTGAATCCAAGCCAGCCTCTCCTAGTACTGGCATAGACTATTTTATAAGAAACGAAGTATACTGTACTATTAAAATAATACATAGAACAAGTCAGAAACGGGGTAGAACGGTGGGATGAAAGGTGACTATGTACTAATACACGCAGTGATGTGTTATGATCATCGAATGCAAACGGCGGGAACGATGGCGGCGACGACGCGTTGCCGCCGCCCGATACTCCTTTTCGGGGAAGCCCCTGGGTCTGGTTTGATGGGGTCCGTGATTGTGGCGCGGGATACTTTGTGCCTGTGCGCCGCGACTGGCAGCGAATATGCTGTAAATTTGCTTCGTTGGGAGACAAAGAAAAGGCGGTGACTTGGATGGTGGCAAAGGTCCAATGTGGTGAGGCCTAGGCCTGACTGGCTCCGCATTCGTCCGTCATAGCCGAATGTTGGCCGAATGTGGACTAGACATCAACAGCGATCTGTCAGTACCTGAGCTAATGTTATTGGTCTTGTGCCTTGATATATTTTTTATGAGTGAGGCTTGTTCATCGACGACGACAACGACGACGACGCGGTCCATTGGTAAGTCTTCTCAATAGATCCCTAGCAGATATTGTGAATGCCGCTTATATACTGCGGTATATTTTGACAGAAGTTGGATATCAGCGCCCTACCCCCGCGCCGATCCTTTGAGGCTTTGACATAGGGCTGTCTCAGGTTCTGACCTCCTGAACCCATCACCTATCCCCACACTCGTTTCCCCCCCAGTCGTTACACCCGTACCTGCTATGTTCACCCCCCCACCATCCCCACTTCCGCCTGCGCGCACTATCAACGACAAGGACGGCTACTTCGACATCCCCACCCGCGATCCTGATACGACCCCCGTTCCTATCTATACCCACGAGCTGACGTACTCTCCCGACGTGCTCGTCTCGCTCGAGCGCAAGCGCACCATCTCGCGGCGCACGCGCTGGGCTGTGCTGCTCGTTCCTCTTGTCCTCGTGCTCATCACCGCGAGCACGCGTTTCCTCACGCACCCCAGCGCGTTCGATGCTCTCTCCCCATCCATGCCCCACACGGACTCTGACGCTGGCGTCCTGGAAACGCTGCTCGACTGGACGCCGCACAAGCGCCACCCGCTCCCCGACCCCAACCCGGCGCCGCAGGTCGCGACCGCTGCGGCGCCGAGCGCTCTGGGGTCCACCCTGCCCGCGACCGCCGCGTCGCCCGCCGCAGCTGCCACGACCACCGGCGCGTCCACGACGGTGCCCACGATTCCTGCCGCGGCACCACCCCTCCCGACGCCGTTCCCACAACCGTTCGATGACTCCCTCGAGGCAAACTTTTCGACCACAAGTTGCGAAAATTTCTTCCTTAATATGACCACCTCGCCCGCCTTCCGCGAGTGCCGACCCTTCTCCCTGCTGCTCCAGAGTTCCAGCGAATTTATCGACGTGAGTTCCAAGTTGTCTGCACAATTTTTCATATCAATCTAACTTGTGTTGACGAAGCAGGCCCAGACGAACCTGACGCTGCTGAACGAGGTGGTGTGGGGCACGTGTAACACAGACCTGTCGTCGGATGTATGCACGGCGAACATGGCCTGGTTCGTGAGCGAGCTGCAGACAGAGTGCGCTACGGATCTCACAGATGAAAATGCGATGGTTGTCGATACGCTACAAGGTATGTTTCTGCCCTTTGTTCTGCCCACTATACCCTCCAGCCTGAGTATTTGAACTAATCCACCCCACAGGCCTTAACGCATTCCCTCTAATGCTCACTGCCGGCTGCCTCGCCGACCAGCTCACAAACACCTACTGCTACGTCGAAGCCGCCCACTCCTCCTCGCCGTCCGACCTCTTCTTCTACCAGCTCCCGCAAGGCCTCCCGCTCCCGAATGGCACCGCGCCGAGCTGTTCGAGCTGCGTGAAGAGCCTCATGGGCGCTTACGCGAGTGCGCTGGGGACCGACGCAGCCGCACTGGGGCCGCTGGGGCAGACATATGGCGCGGCGGAGAAAGAGGCGGTTGCGCAGTGCGGGGAGGGCTATGCTCAAGCGACGACGGCGGTGGAAGGCGGCTCGGCGAACAGTGCGGGAAGGGCGGGGGTGAGCTTGGCAGCGCTGATGCTGGTGCTGGCTGCGGCATGCAGCTGGTTATAGTGCACGCCCTAGGGGGACTTTATATTCTGGGTGAGCCGTCTCCATCTCCATGTTGCTCATCGAATCCGTGCTGACAAGTGTGCAGTGTTTATGACTACTTCGCTCTTTTCGCGGACGCTCTTTTAGGACAGGATTCGGATTAGAATCCAGGGGTCTGGGTTGGGACTTTAATTTACCTATATCTACTTACCCGGTGCGATGTGGATAGAGCTACCCTGGAGCTGCCTCTGTAGTCGCTTGTTGCTTTTGTGGTACGGACACTGATACTAGTACTTGTCATGTTCAACTTTTCTGTGGATTTTCTCAGGACCATGATTTACCTGCGCTTAGTGAGAAGCTTCAAAATCAACTTGTAATTCATCGGTGGCATTTAAATCCGCGTCTTTGTGACCATGTATCCACAAAGGTGTGCAAAAGCAACCCGTTTATGTGCACAATGGTATTCTAAAACACGAATTCTGCTAGCTGCACGATATCGCATCTTCCAGTCGAGGTGCTGGACCATATCGCACTTAATGCCACCCCAATCGATCAGGCGTCACTGAGCGCGACATCGCGACTACACGGCCGCTTTGCGCCAGCCGTCACGGTAACCTTTTTAATTTATGGTTGCGTAGAGAGCCCGAATAACGTACCAATAGATGTACTATCGGACACTTTTTTGACATGGGAGAATCGCTGCTCGGAACTAGGCTATAGCGAGGATAAATTAGTGCTAAGTTCCTGATCTTAATTTAAGCAATCTTTTCCGTCGTGATGACACTTCTATTGATATATAAACTATGTTTGCGAAGTGTTTGTCTTATTGGGATGGTCCTGACGTCGAATGGACGTCACCGCTGTCTATAGCAGGCCCCTGCGCGTCGTGAAATTCGCTAAGTCTCGCGACTTGTGAGACTTAGTGAAAATTTCAAGAGGCAGCGGGACACGTCACACGCTTTCCTCCCCACCACCTCCACTACCTGTCTGCCCCTTCTCCTTCCACCTGCCCCTTGCACTACGTTTATCACAGCTACAAAAGCAGGGGGGGTACAGGTAAGTCATTCATTCCTCATTATATATGGCTCTAACATTCTTTGCGCAGACATCTCCATTTGCCTTTGCACACCCTGGCCCTGGCTCATTCCCCTCACTGTCTCACTCATATACCAGCATCTGCAGGACACTGCTTCACATATACATTATTTTATGGACCACTATCATCACTCCCTGCCCCTGTTCCTGCCCATGCCCATGCCTCCCATCCATTATCCTCGGCCCTCTATGGGGTTGCTTTTGTTTCTGGTAGTGTACTTGTCGTGTAGCCAATTGTATATACAGCACTGAATGAATACTTCTTTGCCTCTCATGTCAATTCATAAGTATCGGCCTGCAAAAAGCCCAAAATTATATATTTCGGTATCCCTCCCTTTCCCCCCTGGACGTCAAATTGACGTCCTCCCGAGTGCCAATCCTCAGGACGTCCGGCTAGCTATGTCAGATTGACCTCTGATACTAGATGCCAAATTGAGCATAAATTATTTACATTGTTTCGGCATCCCGATAGCGTCGGGCTAAGCGCGGGCTCTGAGAGATCAGCATGACGGCTGGCGCAAAGCGACCGTGTAATGAACCGAGTCGCGACACGTCAGCTCTACAGGGACATCACACTCAGCTCGCCGCCTCAGGTTGTACGCTGCTGCACGACGCTGGTTCACAACGCCGTCGCGAGCGCAGCCACGCGGAAGCTGCTCATCGAGCCTCTGGGTACCTCAGCAGCTTCTTTACAAGTCCCGCAGTGAGTGCGCTCCCATAGTATTCACCTAAGCCCGCTGTTGACGACGCAATATCAGACATGGGGAGTTTTTTCAAGTTTACTATCGGCTGATCGTGCGCGCCTTGCAGCACACTTGCAACTCCAAGAACTCTCGCTGCCCGGTCTGCACAGGGTGTTCTGTCGCCTCCTTGACGCCGTCTATCTCCCCAGCCTTCGCAGTCTTGCAATGGTGGTGACCAACGCGTCGTTCGTTTCCCCCTTCATCAACCGTCACCCGAAGATCAATGCCCTACAACTCCTCAACCGCGAGCATGACTGTCAGCTGGTAATTCCTGGCCTGCTGTCCTTCATAGGATCACATCACATCATCCCGGACCTCGCACGCTCTTTGTCTTTGAAGCATATCAACTTAGCATGGGAATGTACCACGGATGAACATTACGAACCCACTCTCAGAGCCCTGGCCAACTCGCCAGTTGTGTTTGTTGGCAGCAGTCTGCTTGTCTGGAGCGATCATTTACTCGATGCGCTTTCGAGGTATACCCCAAACGTGTCGACCCTTGTGCTTCGTTTCATGTCTGAGCCTTCGAGATATGTAAGTGTCAGTGCCGCTCGCATAAATGTGCTTCAAGCCAACAGTCCACAACTTTGCAGCAATGGAACTCCATGGAAAGCGCTCTTTCGGCATTCAAACATCTCCAGACCTTGGATTTGCAAAACTGCCGACCCAGTGTTTGGTTGAAGAGTGGCGAAGCCGTCGGCGTGGAGTTTGAATCGGTGGCAGCATGGGGTAAGGCATGTCCATCATTGGAGACAATTCAAATGTCCGGTCAGTCACATCGGCCATCTCAGAAGTATATATTCAGGGCTAATACGTCCCAGCAACTAAATGGACAAAACTTGAAGGTTGCGCTTGGTTTCCGCATTTCAGTCCCAACGACGCTCGTATTCGATGGCTCATGGATATGTACTCGTTAGGCAACCACCAAGAAGAATGTGATGCATTAACGCACTATCTTGGGGAAGAGTTGCGGAATTCATGTTCGACGCGCTCTGATATACTCAATCTACTTCCCCCAACAAAACCAGCCAGCTTATTCGAATATCCACCGGACCAAAATTCTTTAGGAGATCATCGAGAATGGTGACAATGAGGCGGGCATCGTGCCCGAGTTATGAGACGGGGTTTTCGCAGGATATAGTTTCTGAAGGACTGGTATCATCATAAAGATGAGCGCCCAGGCCAGGCCTGCTGCGATTAAAGGAAATGAAATGGATTTCTGGGAAATTCAAGGCAAGCTGGGGGCAAATATATTTTACTTTTCTGATACCTTAATGTCCTCTTCTCGACAATGGCTATTCCTGCTGTCTCCAGAGCTCTTCCCCAACGCGATGTTAGATGTGTACTTATGTGATACAGTACTAGTACTAAGGCCTCAGGCCATGCAAATGCCCAAATGTACTCCAAGTTATGGTCGGCTGAACCGGCCCGCGCCGCACTCATCCAAGCGGGTTGGGCCGCAGGCCGCGGCGGCCGTCACCGCATACTAGCAATCAACTTTGTTCTGCTCTATCATGTGCCCACCAAGGTGCGTCAAATCAATGCGCGCGTTCATCGCACTCTGACACTGATGTTACTCCAGCTGCATGATATCGCGTCTGCCCAGCGAGGTGCTGGACAGTATCGCGCAAAATGCCACCCCGGCCGCTCAGGCATCGCTCGGCGCAACATCACGGTTCATGAACACAATTGCGGTGCGTCAGCTCTACAGGGACATCACTGTGAAATCGACGCACCAGATTGTTCGATGTTGTACCACGCTTATTCACAACACCGTAGCGAGCGCAGCAACGCGAAAGCTGTCTTTCGAGCGTGCAGCTGGCTCAGAGTCTTTCCCGCCGTAAGTCTTTATACTTCAAAGCACGACCCAGAGATTGTTCTAACGAGTACATAATAAGATATGGAGACCGCTTGCCAGCTTATTATCATCTGATAGCGCGCGCTCTAAAACAAACGCGCCATCTCCAAACACTCAAATGCTTTCCAATCGGGAAAATATTCTGTACCTTCCTAGACGACGTCTTTCTCCCCGATCTCCGTGATCTGTTTATCGCCGTCGTGAACACCTCGTCCATTTCTCGCTTTCTCAATCGGCACACAGAACTTAGAGTCTTGCAGCTCATCTGTATCGAGCACGATTCTATGTTGTGCTTGCCAGCGCTATCTTCACTCAGGGGCCCCCAGATTGTGATCCCGGATATTGCTCGTTTTTCATCTCTCACATACGTCAACATATCTTGGGAAGATGGTTCGGATGACCAGTACGAAAACACGCTCAAAGCACTGGCTCATGCACCAATGAAAATCCTGGGAAGCAGCGCGGGGGCTTGGAGTGACCATTTACTTGATGCCATTGCGAAGTATCTTCCTAAATTGACGAATCTTGTGCTTCAATTCGTATCCGAACCAACTGAAAATGTGGGTTTATGGTAGTCATTTTCCGCAATGCATGTTGATGAAGCAATTGGTTCGCAGCAATGGGACTCGTTAAATGAGAAACTCTCCGCTTTCAAATATCTGGAAGTTTTGGACTGCGCCCGCCAGACAACTGTGGCCGTCAGCGTTGAATTTGATACCGTATCAGCATGGGGAGTGTCCTGCCCGTCACTCGCTTCTGTCACACTAACGAGTGAGAATTCCGCTTTGTTAACCTCGTATTCGTGCTTATGTAGAGGTGTCTTCCAGCCACGAGGTGGAACAAACTTGGGGGTCGCGTCTGGTTCCCACAAAGCCCTTTTGAAGAAGCACATGCCTCGTGGTTCATAGATCTTTTTGCATCAGGTAAACACCCAGAGGCGTGCGCCACTCTACTGGAGCATATGGGGGCCGAAGAAAGCAGACTATATTTGGAGCTAGTGAATCGTTTGGCGGAAAGAAACGAATTGTCCCAAACGCTCGAAGAGAGACTCGGTCACCCTGAAGAGCTTTTCGCCAGCGGTAGCTAGGGACTGCAAAACATTCGACAGAAGCTGATTCTGGCGTCGAGAAGATTGGCCGGGGCTGATGCTGCACATAATTGCAAGTGCTACCCAACAACTATGATTTGATCTTATTGGGCAAGATATCTAGGGCCCTTTCAACCTTGCTTTTCAGGTGGATGAAGCTGCCTTTGTAGTAGTTGCTGGTTCCTTTCTATAATAAAGATGCTGAAATAGCGCTTGTCCTGTTCAGCTTCTCTGTGGATCTTCTCGGGACCATGATTTCTGTTGCCATGTTGTGGCTGAGTGGGGTTGGTGCATCACCGTAATTGTGTAGCTGTTCCATATGACCGGCTGAAACCGGCCCGCGAGTCCTTCAGTTGGGCATCAGGAAACCAGCTTTTTTTCTGCACCACTATGTACCGTCCACAAAGGTGCGCCAAATCAACGTGCGAATGCATTGCAACATACAGCTAACATACTTCCAGCAGCATGATATCGCGTATGCCCAACGAGGTGCTGGATAGCATCACGCAAAACGCCACCCCGGCCGATCAGGCGACGCTCAGCGCGACATCACGGCTAATGAACAGGGTCGCGACGCGCCAGCTCTACAGGGACATTACCGTGAAGTCGCTGCACCAGATTGTGCGATGCTGCACCACCCTGGTTCACAACGTCGTAGCGAGCGCAGCGACGCGAAGAATGTGCTTTGAGCTCGCAGATGTCTCAGATTCTTTTCCACTGTGAGTATTTGCGATGCGAAGCACGATTTCTTCTGACGAGCAAAATCAGATGCGGAGACCGTTTTCCAGCGTATTATCGTCTAATAGCGCGCGCTTTAAATCAGACACAAAATCTCAAAACGCTGAGGTTCCTTCTGATCGGCAGAATATTTTGCGCCCTTCTGGACGACGTCCGTCTCCCCAATCTCCGCGACCTGTCTGTCGCCGTCGCGAACACCTCAACCATCGCTTGCTTTCTCAGCCGGCACACGGAACTTAGCGTCTTACAACTCATCTGTATTGAGCACGACGTCAATTTGTGCTTGCCAGCCCTATCTTCGTTCAAGGGCTCCCCGATTGTGATTCCGGATATTGCGCGCTCTTCGCTTCTTACCTGTGTCACCATAGCCTGGGAAGACGGTGCGGATTATCAGTACGAAAACACGCTCAGAGCGTTGGCCCACACACCCATCAACATCATGGGAAGCAGCGCGATCTCTTGGAGCAGTTATTTGCTCGATGCTATCGCAAAGCACCTCCCCAACCTGACAAAACTGGTGCTCCAATACGCCACTGAGCCGACTGAACTTGTGGGTTTATGATGGCCCCTATCCGAAAGGCGTACATGAATCAATCAGATTTGCAGGAATGGGACTCGCTAAATGACGCACTCCCCGCTTTCAAATGTCTACAATCTTTGGACTGCGCACGCGAGAAAACTCTAAGCGTCAAGGTTGAGTTTGATACTATATCGGAATTGGGGGAGTCCTGCCCGTCACTAACTTCTGTCGTACTGACGAGTAAGAGTTCTGGTCCATTAACCTCGCGATCATGCTGATCTAGAGATTTATTTATTTTAGCTCGGAGGTGGAACAGGCTCGGGAGCTGCGCTTGGTTCCCGCAGGGCGAACTTGAAGAAGCCCACGCTCGATGGATCGTGGATCTCTTTTCGTCGGGCGAACACCCTGAGGTGTGCGCCACTCTGCTGCAGTGTATGGGCCCCGAACAAAGCAGAAAATACCAAGAGCGAATGGATCGTTTGGCTGAGGAAAGGGAACTACTGTGCAAGACCCTTGAAGATAAGCTCAGTTATGTCGAAGCGCTTCTCGCCCGACTGGATGCAGCTGGTGCGCGACGACTGTGAGTGGATTTCCTTATGCAATATATTTGGGAAACTTAAACAACTTTCTTTTCAGGTCTGCGCTCCAAACTACCCTGCAGAATCGCGATGTCGAAGAGCGTGTCGTACTCTAGAGGTATGCAACAATTCAACTATCATCGATTTCTATCCCGTTACTGACTTGTCTTCTCCAGCTGGCTTATTGATTGTGAGAAGGAGACCTGTATCTTTATTTTACCTTATTCAATGCATTTTTGCTTTTCTCGGAAACAGCACGCCAGGTCTTTGTCGATTTGCGTGGGCGCCTGGGCCGCTGCTCATGGAAACATTTAGATCTGAAATTCAATTGTATTTCTAATGATGTTGTGCGATTAGCATCCAAGGCCTGATGGCGATGCTAAGTGGCGGCCCGAGAATGCCGACCCCCCAACTCGGATCTAAAGTGGCCTATGGGGGTAACGAAGGGGAGAGCCTTGGGGTGTTTCTAAGCTGATCATGAATATGATACGATTTGGCATTGAATTTGGATAGTATTCGGGCGGGTTCAAGCAAGTAACATGTTCAAGTTGGCAGCGCAGTTATTATTTTATTTAGTGAATCACATGCCATAGATGGCAAGCGTTAGGCTAGCGTAACCAGTGACGTCCTTTGCCTGTTGAGCCCAATATTCAAATAGCGTCTCTCTTCGGTGCCTGCAGCTCATACCAAGAGCATTTCGCCATGAACTACCTGCGCGGCGCGATCAGCACCATCTCCGCGCCCTACCAGTACTACAAGGAGATTAATCCGTCCACCCTCACCGGCGCTATCGATGTCATCGTCATCCAGCGCCCCGCCGCAAACGGCGAGACCGAGCTTGCGTGCTCCCCGTTCCACGTCAGGTTCGGCAAGTGGCAGGTCCTCAGGCCCGGCGAGAAGAAGGTGCGCATTGTGCTGCTGTGAGAGGGAAAGCGCTTATGCAAACTGGGGCGGCAGGTGAACGTGTCGGTGAACGGGCACCCGATCCCGTTCAACATGAAGATCGGGGAGGCAGGCGAGGCCTTCTTCGTCTTCGAGACGGACGACGACATTCCAGAGGACCTCATCACCTCGCCGCTGCTCGAGCCCACCACCACCGCGCGCCCGTCTGCGGACGTGCCCACCGACCGCTTCGCCGCGCGCGCGGACGAGGGCGAGGCGGAGGCGGGCAGGGGAGAGCAGGCAGTGGACACGGACGCGCAGACACGTGCGGAAGAGCTGGACGTGCAGCAGGCGGACGAACCGGACTTTCTCGATCTCGATGCGCAGGGCGCTCCACCGCCCGCGCAGCAGCAGGCTCAGTCACCCGACGCCCCACCCCACACTGAAATCCAGCCACAAACACATGCAGAACCAGAATCACACCTCCCCTCTCCCCCGCCGTCGCCCACCACCACGGCCATGACGGCCTCTTCGCTCCTTGCGCGTGCCGCGCACAAGGGGGACCAGCTCTTGCACACCGTCGCTGCACAGCGGCACGGTGAGGTAGACACGGGCCGGGAGGAAAAGGTGGCTGATGGCCCGGCGGTGGTGGAGAAGCATGGGGTCGCCCTCGACGCGGAGGGGTACCACCTGGACGGGCCAGTGGAGGAGAGTGTGGAAGACCAAACAGCGGAGAAGCGGGAGGGGAGGGTGGAGCATACGCAGGAGGCATCAAGTGTGTGTGCATTTCTATTTATGAGATGTAGACTGACCATGTTATAGCTACACCGACGACTTCGCGCATACAGTCGCAGGCAAGCGGGAGCCGGCAGCACACCCAGGACGCGTCGAGTGCGTATTTCTCTGTCTCTATTATGCTTGAACACGAACTAACAACCTTTCAATCGCAGCGACACCCACCACCTCACGTATCCAAACGCAAGTCCAGCCACCGTCACCAACCACCTCCTCCCTCCCGCGCCCGCCGCCCTCCCCGCTCACACTTCGCGCGACATCCGAGCCTCCGCCCGAGTCCGAGCTGGGCGCGCACCCACATGTAGAGGAGTTGCAGCAGGAGTACTCCTGGGAATGGGGCGCGTTCCCCCAGCCGTCACCGATGACGACCAAATTTCCTACATTCCCGCGGCTGGGGGACCTCAAGGGAAAGCGTCGCCTACATGCTGGGCTGGACGAGGACCCACTCGTTTTGGGAGGCGGTAGCAGGGAGGCGAACGATTATGATTTGCGCGGCGAGAGCATCGACGAGGAGGGCGATGAGGCGGGCCTGCCGCGCAGCCGGAGCGTGCCACCCGAGCTTGACGGCAGCCCGACGCTGCAGCGGCGCGAGCTGCCCGCTGAGCATGCCCACGCGCGCGCAGACGTGGAGGGCACGAGCTTCGGCGCGGGCGGGCGGCTCACGTCCTCGCGGCGCGACCCCGCGCGCTTCGGCGTGTACATCGAGCGCAAGACCGTCGCGTTCGAGCTGAGCGTCCCGCCGGCGCCGACGCCGCTCGCCGTGTTCGGCGGCCATGACGAGCTCGCCGCGGCGGACGCGTTCGCGCGCGGACAGGTCACGTACGCGCGCTTCATGGCGGACGCGGGCGTGGTGGACGACGCGCGGCTCGTGATCCGGTGGGCGGGCGGGCAGTACATCACGCGGGAGGATGCGAGCCCGCTGATGGGCGCGCTCGTGCTGTGGCGGGCGGCCGCGCTGCAGAGCCCTGCGCCGGACGCGGAGTTGCCGAGCCCGATGGCGAGCCCGAAGCTCGAGCCACAGCGCGAGGAGGAGCCGGTGTCCGAGGCGGAGGAGGAGAGGGCGGTGGGGACGCTGAAGCGTGCGGAGAGCGAGCCGCTGGAGGCCTCGACCGCGACGGCGGGGAAGCCGACGAGCTCGGGGTGGTCGAGGTGGTGGAGCCGGAGCAACACGTCGAGGGAGGCGGAAGTGAAAGCCACGCGGCCCGAGCTCAGGGGGAGCGCATCTGAGGAGGTGAGCGCCCTATGTTTCTTGGTGTGCAAATGCTGATCAAGGAACTTAGCCCGTGGCAAGCAAAAAGTCGCAGATATCCAATGGAAATCAGGCCGCTGGAGGAAAAGACGATCCGCCGTCGCTGATACCCTTCCCAAGCAGCTCGCCACCAAAGGAGTCAGCAGTTGAGAAACGTATACCGCAGAAGCGGTTTGCGAAGACGCTGCGGTTGACATCTGATCAGCTTGTAAGTGCTCCTGTCTGTAGTACAGAGACGACGAGGAACTCATTGCTGTGCAGAAAGCGCTCAACCTTAAGTCGGGCGCGAACACAATCACGTTCTCGCTATCGACCTCTGGGGTGATAGCATGCACGGCGCGCATCTTCGTCTGGGATTCGACGGATCTAGTCGTTGTGTCTGATATCGATGGTACTATCACTAAGTAAGCCATATCTTTCTATAGCGCCGACCAGCACCTCACCGCACACAGATCCGACGGTCTGGGGCACGTTTTCGCAATGATAGGACGCGACTGGACACATATCGGCGTCGCGAAGCTCTACACTGACATCACGCGCAACGGGTATAAAATCATGTACCTCACGTCGCGCGCTATCGGACAGGCGGATGCGACGCGCGACTACCTCAAGGGCATCAAGCAGAACGATTACCAGCTACCCGAGGGCCCTGTGATCATGAGCCCCGACCGCCTCATCGCGGCGCTGCATCGCGAGGTGATCATGCGCAAGCCGGAGGTGTTCAAGATGGCGTGCCTACGGGACATCCAGCGCCTCTTTGGGGAAGCGAGCCGGAATCCATTCTATGCGGGTTTCGGGAACCGGATTACGGATGCGCTGAGCTACCGTAGCGTGAACGTTCCGAGTGCACGGATATTTACGATTGATTCAGCGGGAGAAGTGAAGATGGAGCTGCTCGAGCTAGCGGGGTACAAGTCTTCGTGAGCTTGCTTTGCTTTCATCCACCGGCGAAGATACTCATGGTTCTGTGTGCAGGTATATACACATGACAGATCTCGTTGACCAGATGTTCCCGCCCATACACCGGAAATGGGCACCTGAGTTCACAGATTTTAACTACTGGAAGAACCCTGTGCAAGAGTATGCTCTGCCGGATCTCTCCCCACCTTCGCCAGCTCTGAGCGCGCGCTCAGACACCTCAAATGTGAGCACTCTCGCCCGTATTCGCAATTTCAGCCTCGGTGGCACGCGGACTTCCAATGTGGCGAAGCGGCAGACGCTTCCCGCCTTCGCCCTGCAAGATGGTAATCACAAGAGCGCGCATCTGCGGCAGATGTCGTCGCTCGAGCGGCTGGGCAGCACGATTGCTTCGTTTACGACGTCCTCTTCGTCCGTCGACATTCCAAATCCGAACGCGGGCCATAGCCGCCACAGGAGCTTGAGTCCTGCATCGCGGTCGTCGTTGTCCCTGACATATGCTGACTCGGGGTCGGAGGACGAATTTGGGCGGGACACAAGCGACTCAGAGAGGCAGAGCCGGAAGAGGACGCGGGCAAAGAGTATTACGAGCATGCCAGGGTCATTGGACGATGATATGCATTTCGGGATGGAGGAAGACGACGGAAGCGATGCGGAAGAGCACCCAGATGTGGTGGACGGGGAGGACGGGTACGGCTACGAAGGTGGCGGCGAGGGTGAGGAGGATCCTGAGCACGAAGAGGTGGCGGAAGATGCGTTCGATGAGGACTTCTTCGCTACTGGCGAGATGAAGAATGTCCCATTTTTGTGATACTTACACACTGTGCATACTTAATTTATTCGAGACGATCTCAACAGATTTTACTGTCGAGGTCACGCGTGAGGAAACTGGTAAATGCTCCAAATGTATTGGATTATATCTATGGTATTCAAGCTCAGTGGTGGGCGTCTGCCAGGTGGTCGAATATTGGGCCCATCTTGGGCTGTGAAAGGATAAGTTAGCTGCGTGGGAGGACAAGGACGTGATGGAATACGCACAGGAATGTTGCGTTCCCTAAAGAATGAAGAGTAAAATTAGCGAGGTGGATGGAATGGGAGCGCAAGAAAGATATGGAAACCAACCATTTGGTACCTCCGGGCATCTCAGGGTCTAAAGGCGTGTGTCAGTTTGTGAAGCCTGATACTTGCAGCTGAACGTACCAATGTAAGGATCGGGGTGCAATTTCGATGCCAGGTCAGCCTCAGCCTTCTCAAAAATAATGGCCAACGACCTCGGGTCGTGAATGTTCCTTATTCAAATGTTAGATATTCTCTTGAAAATCGGTACTCGTGCACGAACCTGTTGGCTTCGAATTCTGCTCTCACTTGCAAAGCTTTTGCTCTCCATATATCCCTTCTTATGATCCAATCGAGCTCATTCTTGAGTATGCGCCGGTAAAGAGACTTGACATAGAGCCTATGAGCTGAAGAGAATGGTGAAGCCGACATCGTTGTTGTCCACCGTCAAGCGCTGTCGGGTTCAGGCGGACCTGCCAAAGACGGCTTCGAGCAATGCCACCGGTGCGGGCGCACAACTGCGCACAAGCTCACGCAAGCTTGCAATTGGAGTCCATTTACATCTCTTACTACTGGCACATGTTCTCTGGACGCCGCATTCGTGGCTGACAGGAATTGAAGGCGTGTCTTCTTTTGGTTGACTCTGGCGCTCTGGTAGTGCCTTCCACGAAAAGTATACACGGATGCTGCAAAGCGGACCATTTTCTCATCTGCTCTACGGCTCGCCTCAAGCTTTCAAGTCGAATTTGGATTGCATTACTTATATATGCTAACAAACTCCTTATGTGCTATTTCTGGGATTGGCGCTCTTGTTCTTGCTATCAAGATTGAACCTCGCACGCTCGATTGCCCCGCACCCTCCCAAGCTTGTAATGAACCTTACGGTGAAGACCGTTCTCGCATGAGTAGTGGCTAACGGGCACTCTCCCAATCTACCCTCTCGGGTAGACCACTAGGTGGGTTTGAATGGCATTCTATCTGCATTAGCTCTTGGAGTTCGGTCGCTGCATATGCTGGTCACTTCGGGGCTCGAATGCCAGACATACACATATCTCTTTATAATTAATATTCGTGGCTGAGTTCGTGGCTGAGAAATATACTGGATGGCGGGATGGAATTCAGAAAGCCTAGAATTCTCTGCTTGAACCTGATCCGATGTTCACTGCTTTCCTCAAAAGTTAAAGGGGAGTGAACAGACCCTCTGGAACTCCAACGGGAAACTCAATCATACTCTCCACAAACATGCACATAGTGCTCGCGCGCCCATCCATGTTCTTCAGGGATTCATGTGACAGCGGAAACGACTCAGCGCTAGAGAATCTCTGACATGCAGCAAAGGCGGGTTGGTTTGGGCATTGGGCAACTTCATAACCGAATTTAGTCTCTTTTAAGCAAATCCTACAATATGAATATCTTTGAGTTGGGGAGGACGATTCGTATTCAAGTTATGTGGCAGTTGAATTCAAGCTGCTTTATCATTTGGCCTGTTCATGTAATATCGAGGCCGAAAAAAGTAGAAATGCCACCGGTGGCAGCGTCTATCTAAATTTTGTGCTTGACTGTCTTGTGCCCGAACAAAAGTCATGGACGTCCGTACTCCTGTTCACTCAAGACATTCACAATACAACAAAAGGCTACCTAAAAGCGGCCCCTCGCCCGCCGCTCGCTTCATGGAAAAGCCTGCTCTTCTTAGCCTGCCAAAGTCAAAACTTTCGAAATCTGCTAGCAGTGCTCTAGATTCTCCATCTCTCTTGACTCCCCGCCCGATCGCTACCAACTCGAGGGTGAAGCAGGATGAAAAGTATCGAAAGGATATGTACCTCGCGTTTGTGAACAACGCCCTGCAACTCAAGCTATCCGTGCGTCTGCCTCATGTATCGATCAGATTCAGCCGTATCTGAACCGGAAGTTGTGCACAGGGAAATAGCGATGCATTCGACGAACTAGTAGATCAGTTCAACATGAAGAAGCCGACAAGTGAGGGCCCAGCTCCCACTACACAACTGCGATTGTGGATCCTCGCACTGTCTCATGTCATTTCTCGCTTGGAGCGGCCACACGCAGCATTAGTAGAAGCTGTGGTTAATATGCCTTGGACGATCATGGATAGCGCTTTCGTAAAATCATACACAATCTTCATTGGGATGCTGCTTAGTGCAAAACCGGAGTATCTCTCCATTGTCCTGTCCAAAATATCTCAAGGATTCACGCACCGTGAGTACTTGGTCCATTGATCATGTTATAACTCTCATATTTTGCCTGGCTTAGAGTACGGCTTGCAAGCTTTAGGTGTAGGAGTGCCAGAGAGTTCGACAGACCCTCTAACACGTCGCATTGTATACGATCGTCTACACTATCTACTCCACCACGTACTTTCCCTCATCCCGACATTGCCTTCAACTCTGCAGCCTTTGCTGGTGCAGATTTTCCCTCACAAACGCCAAAACCAAGTATCACAAGTTACATATATTCGCAACCTCCTCCGCGTGACACAGTATTGCCCTGAGATTGCAGATCGAATACTGGCCACCATAGTGGACCGTGCCATTCAAATCGATGTATGTGATATGATTGCTCAATATTCTATCAAGTGCTAACTCGGTCATATCACAGGTTGAAATCCAAGTAGAATTGGAAGAGCTAGACGACGTTGAGGAGACTCCAGACGAGGACGTATTCGAGTTGGATCCATTTGACACCGTCGTTGGTGAGGACGAAGACGACTCCGACAATGACAGCGACAGCGACGACGGAAATATCAGTGACCTATCATCAGATGCAGGTGACGCAGACGATGTGCCCCAAGGCCCCGAGATATCTGCAGACACACGACATATTCAGGAAATGGTTGGCAAGCTCGACGCGATCCTTACGCTCGTCTTTGACCACTTTTCAAGCTTCAATGCAGCGGCATCTCCGTCCGTTCCTTTCTCCCCTTCCTCGAACCGCAAAACCTCGCCTCATAGTGACTTGCTCGAGCTCGAGCTTGACGACCCAGCGCCCACCCATGTTTCCGTCGAGCACGGAAAAGCGATTCGCCGTGCCCAATTCCATACCCTCCTCTCTATCTTCGACCGTACCATCATCCGCACGTTCAAGTCCCGATACACGCAGTTCCTCGTCTTCTGGTATTCATCCCTCGACCCTGAATTCAGCGACTTGTTCCAGGGCCTGCTTGTATCGAAAGCCCTGCTAGAGCCCGAAACGCCAGCAGTAACGCGCGCAGCAGCAGCGAGCTACATTGCGAGCTTCGTTAGCAGAGCGCAGTTCGTGGACAGGGAAAGCGCGAGGCGGGTTACAGGGGTTCTGTGCACATTCTTGCGCAGTCATCTTGATGCGTTCGACGCGATTGTACTTTCAGGAATGGCACTACCCAATACGGCTCATCATAGTGTGTTCTATGCTGTCGCTCAGGCCGTGTTTCTGATCTTCTGCTTCCGGTGGAGGGATCTGGAGGAGGAGCCAGTCGAGGATGACGAGGTTATCGAGGCCAGTGCTGGGAAGAAGTGGATGCCGGAACTGAATATTTTGAAGCGGGTGGTCACCTCAGCATTGAACCCATTAAAGGTGTATAAAGTTCTATCACATCAAAGAGACGAATGCTGATCTATAAACGCAGGTATGCTCTTCAAATGTAGTAGGGCAATTTGCGCGCGTCGCACACGCCACCAATTTTGTCTACTGCTACTCTATTATGAAGGACAACAGACGATCCGAGTATGCAGAACAAAAGCCAGTAGTGCAAATGCCGCGGTTTGCCGACTCTATGCATGCAGAACTCAACACGTTCTTCCCGTTCGACCCATATAGACTACCGCGGTCTAATTCATACATCGAAGGGGTCTATCGTGAATGGGCGTCGGTCGCCATAGAGGACGAGGACGATGAGGTGGACGATGAGGTGGACGATGAGGTGGACGATGAATACATAGATGCCGAGGATGTAGGAGCCGAGTCCAAACGGAATGGCTTTAGCGTCGCACGAACGGACAGTCATGGGGACGATACCGGGCTAGGCCAATCGTTTGGCGGGATGAGTATCAGTCCAGCGCCGGGTTTATTACCTATGTCTTTGTCTTAAAATCTTTAGCATACGCATATATATCAGGGACAGGGTTCATGGGGCTTGTATCAATTAGTGGAAATTCAATATGAACAATGTGAATATGTATGGGTACGCAAGTAATTAACAGCATTTACGGTGAAGGGGTTCGGCATTGTGGTAGTAGATATCTGGTCTGTTGGCGAAAAGGATGCGAGAATAAACACGTCTTTGAATTAGAACAGTGCAACAACATGTGTCGGATCGGATGTCACTGCATGCCAGTGCATCTGGTGCGCAAGCGTGACAGCGCTATAGGAATACAATAGGTTAGCCGAACATTGAGTATGAATAACATATTGCTTACTTTCGTACATTGGCTATAGGTGACTCGTGAGTGATGTAAAGCAGGATAACTGTGTGTACCGCTAGCTGTTGCAAGCAAAACCGTGCGGTGGCATTTGCGGAAGACTGTCCAATTTGTTATCCAAGTACTCACGAACGGACTCCATCGCATCCTCCTCGATCACAGAGGCTGGCTCCCATGATGGCTCGTCATAGCCTCTCCAGTAGACCTCATATTCCATCACGCCTGATTCAGGATTCCTTCTCTGATTGGCAATGTGCGAGACTTCCCAAACCTCCTTCACGGCTTCCAGGGTGGACTCAAAGTTTATAGGTAAGACAAAAGGTTCGGGTCGCCCCTGCGATAAAGATAAACGTGATCTTCCATGGTATTTGCTCGTTCTTGCACGTTCATACTGCAACTCACGAGTCAGTGTTATATCAGTGAAATTGGGTAAATGGGCTTACTTTGTCGAGCTCACAAAGACCATGCTCAATATCAGCCAACTGGAGCTCGTGTTTCTTCGGGCCGAGGGTAGCAGGCGTATAGCCAAGCCGCTCAAAGTGCAGCCGTTGGGTTTTCTGCATCCATCGCACTACGGGCTTTTGCATAGAAGTGTTCAACCGTGTAGTGAAACACCTTTGCAGCCCTTTTACCGCACCACACCCCAGCACCACAAATGAATCTAAATCTTCGCAGTGCGCTAGGAGCCCGGTGTAGACAATGTTCTGCAGCATTTGCCACGTGTTGAATGGGCCGAGGCCTGAGAAACTTCGCAGCCAGTCGTAGACTTCAGATATACGTTTAGCGTTGACCACACGACCAGGTAAATCATCCTCCATCAGCTGTTCTAACATCGCCAGATGGTTCGGCAACACTCCTTTGAATCCATATTTTCCTGATGGCTTTTGGAACGAACCCGTGTAGATTTTCCCCGCGGCCTTGGCTTCTTTCAGGACCTGCAAATAAACGTCGCGGTCGTATGTGGCCCAGACGGGATGGCCTATCTTCTCGATGATATGCGTCCAAGTGTCTTGACGCGTAAATAGATCAAATAGCACTACACGGAATATCATCTCCTCGGGATCCTGCGAACCGGTCCTAATAACCCACTGCACGACATCAACATCCAGAAGCAATATGTAGAAGGCATGCTGACCTTTATCACGAATTGGCATGTTTTATCTGTAAGGCGGAAAGTGTTACAGAATCTATGGCTGCTCAGGGTCTTGTCTTCAGTCCAACTACCGTGACGAAGGCGTCAGTCCTTGATGAGCCTGCGAGCGCCAACGGACTTACGGAGCTGGTAATCCTTCCATCCTCCTATCATATATTAATTTCCGCTCGGACAGGTAATACCTGCAAGGGAAATGGTTAGGGTTACAAGTTATTTGATAGGATCGGTGCAGTCGCCAACATACCACAATCGGTCGAAACTCTCAGTAACGCGGAAATTCACACCATCAATGTTATGAACAGATTTTGTTGCTGCCTTCGATGTCGTTTTCGTGATTTGTTTGCTAGTTGTAGTCTTGGCCGCAGCGGCCATTGGCAAGTTTGCGTGACGAGCTTTCCCGTGCACTTCGTTCGATGTACATATACGGGTCATTTCTGAAAATAGAACACCCTCAGCTAATTATCTTGAGGCAGAAAGCACAGCTTACTGTCAAGTGTAGCGAGAATGATTTAATAAACAGCAAATGAACCAAAACGTCAAGTCTGGACGCGTGAAGAGAGAGCACTCGGTGGTAGTAAACGCGGTCTAGCAAATAGGTCTGACCCCTATCTTAGGGTTGACCAGGGTAATTTATAGGGCTTATTTAAGGTGCCACCCAAACTAATTTGATCTATTCTATTTGACAAGAACGAAGCTGATGGCATTTAGCCAATCTGGGTGCATCACAGAAATGACATGGTGAATAGAGATTACATAGCTGGCGTAAAGTATATTTGCTTGTGTGAGGAGTCAACGCTTGCCGCACGGATAAGTTGCCAATTGGTATTTACGATCAATTTGCTGTATGCCATCGCCTTATGAGGTGTTTTCGCCGTGCTTCACTTAGCGCGCTAGCGCGCGCCCTTAATCAGCCTCAGGCTGAACCCCGCTTAAGGAGGCCCAACTTCCATCGCCTGAAGTACACAAAGCAAAACCCGAGTCTTTACATAGGTGTCTGCATATCGCACTATCCACACTAGTTGTTTTCTATTTACATAGATATCATGCTAAGTGCTGGGTAAAATGCGGTTTTAAAGTGAGCGATAATAGGAAATTGAGCGTGACCAGGCAATGAATAGAGAGGAGGTAAATACATGAGGGTGTGAAAAAATGAATTATGACAGCGATAGCAGCACTTGAGAGCGAGAAATATAGCGAGTAAGATCGTCAACAAGAACGGCGGGAGGTGCCCAAGGGTGCACAGCGTACCATTCGATCAGACTCGGAATATGAGCGCGCCACGGCGTCCGGATCCGCTGGCGTGCCTGCAGAGAATAGTCTCCTGTACTACTACCGGCCACCCCCCTTTTGACGAGAAAACAGTGTTGACCCATATCCTCTTTCCTCGTTGCGTCTACATCATATCGGAGCTAACGGGGTTGAGGGACAAAGTCTCACACAGAGTGATAATGATTTTTTCATATTTTAATCGAGGCACTGAACGTTGTAGCAGCGTGCGCACAGTCAAATGGACCACCTTTTGACGAGCTCTCCCACGGTCCAGTCAGCTCGACAAAAGCTCTCTGAAATTATTGTAGATTCTGAGTATATTTTTGACCATATGCAGTTCTCTTTGTCAAAAAAAATTGAGGAAAGATGAGGAAATGGTCCCGCAAGAGGCCTTCGTCAAAAGGTGGTCCTGCTTCAAAAGGGGCCCGGTACTTAATAGTAGTCATCCCAAAGACAACGAAGACACTTGAGCTTCAAGACGGCGGAGAATTCTCTTCGTCTACGTCTGGTTACTTAGCCTTGATTTACACTAATTTACCACCCACATTTTGGTAATCCGGGGTGAAATAGCGGGTATAGTAGCCCGGTAAATTAGCCGGCTAATTCCTCGCCAAACCCTGACGCGATCACTTGGGTTCATTGGTGCTGTACACAGTGTACGCCTCTAACGCATCCTGCCTTCTTCGTCAAGTCTATGATACCCTGTTGTTCTTGCTGAGTTCAACAACCTCATTCAGCATATCATGGGTATAGCTCATCCTATCTCTGCTCTGCGCATCTAATACCGATTACCAGAAACCTCCATCGCGAGACAGTTGGTAGACAAGATCTATGAGAAACGCAAGTCGGCCGCTCTGGAGCTCGAGAAGTAGCTTATTCTTTTTTGAAAGTGGTGTCGATCTATCTGACCAGACGACGCAGACAAATTCGCGAATGTCACGCTCAAGGAGACCAGCGACGAATAAGCCAGATTATCGACCAGCTTGTTGAGATGTTCAGCAATCCATCAAATCCCTTGCATATCAGGAACGGAGGACTCATCGGACTCGCCGGTACCGCCATTGCTTTGGGAGTAGATATTGCACCCTATATGGAGAAGTTCGTGGATCCACTTTTGGTGTGCTTCACGGATCCGGAGAACAGGATTCGATATTTCTCTGCTGAATGTCTTTACAATATCGCCAAAGTGTCAAAGGGAGAGATCTTAGTCTACTTCAACCCAATTTTTGACGCATTGAGCAAGGTGAGTACCCCTTTTGATGTTCTTCCTGCCCCGGTTGACCATGCGCAGCTTGCGGCCGACTCAGAGCTTTCTGTCAAGAATGGCGCGGAGCTCCTCGATCGCCTCCTCAAGGACATCGTCGCCGAGTCAGCATCTGTCTATATTCCTCAATATGCTGAAACCGAGAAGATTCGCGAGATGGCTGATGAAGCCTACGGGATTTTGGTTCCCTATCCCTCTGATATACCCGGCAGTGAACTGGAACCTGGAGCCAGAAAGGCTTTCTCCCTGGCACATTTCATTCCTCTTCTTTCCGACCGTATATACGTCGTCAGTCCATTCACACGGAGTTACCTTGTCTCGTGGATTACCGTTCTTGACTCCGTGCCAGAACTGGAGCTGATAACTTTCTTGCCTGAATTCTTTGATGGTCTTTTGTAAGTTTCTCGTACTCTCAGTCTCCCCCGACTAATACGCAGCTCAGGAAATATCTCTCAGACCCTGGTGAGGATGTAAGGGTAGCCACAGAGACACTACTTGCCGATTTCCTGCGAGAAATCAGAGATGTGAGCGATGTGCGACGGCGGAACGAAGAGCGTGCCAAATATAAGAAGGAGAAGGAACAGGGGGAACCCACTCGTCGACCAACAGCGGAAAGCGAAAAGTTACCTGACATTACTCTTGTTCATCCGGAGCGCGCGGCGTTTCTTCAAGACCATGATGGTGCTGTATCTGACCACGAGGATGCATTCAGCCATGTGGATGAGGTGAAATCTGACATTGATCAACGAGATAGTGGAGGTATAACAGTCTTGTTTTTTCTCCCTGGAGATGCCTGTACTGAAATGGAGACAGCGTGGGTACCAGGTCAGGGAGTGCGAGTGGACTATTCAGCCATCGTCGAAATTCTCTTGTTGCAACTTGACGGGCGGCGTAAGGTCTATTTACAAATTCCCGGAAATATATCTAACGAATAGCTATCACCAGATGACGAGATCCAACAATCCACTGCCCTGCGATGGTTGGCTGAGTTCCTGCACTTTGCCCCCGAGGTCATGGTTCCATTCACGCCACGACTGATACCTGCTATTTTACCCAACCTGGATCACCATGTTGCCATGATCCAAGGGCCAGCAATTCGCACAAACAAAGCGTTGCTGAATGTCATTCAAAACCTTCCCTCTCCATCCGAATCACGACCTCCTGAGAAGCCAGCCGTTTCGCCCATCCCACCAGCCCCAAACTCCACTCCTGTACGACCTCCTGCACAGGGCAAAGAATCTGTCCTGTCCAATCGAACAGATGGCTCTTCAGATGACCCTGCGGAGACGTTGATTTCACCAGCCGTGCCTGTGCCCAACCCACCTCTATCTCAGAAATCTCGCGGCAGCACTATGCAATCCAACTTGTCCGACATGGGCCCACCGCTACCTCCAGCACCGCCTAGCCGACCACAATCACCCGTGTCTGGTATCAGTGCCTCGGCCACATCCTTACTTCCTCTACCCCCTCCGGCCCCTCCGGCCCCACTGCCTGAGCAACAAAACAGCTTCGACTACCAGGCGACGGTGAACGAACTGACCATTCAGTTTCTCAGCGAGCATGAAGACACACGTGTGGCTGCATTGAAGTGGTTAATCATGCTTCACCAGAAGGCACCGAAAGATGTAAGATTCGACATATGTTAACACTACACAAATTGAGGGTCTAACGCGCTGCTACAGATTCTGGCGATGGATGATGGCACTTTCCCAGCATTGCTAAAGACACTATCCGATTCGTCTGAGGAGGTTTGCACTTCTACTTATCTCCCATTCCCAAGGCGTTTCCTGATTGGTCTCACCTAGGTCATCAAACATGACTTGCAACTTCTTGCCCAAATTTCATCGAGTTCAGAAGAAAGCTACTTCAAAGTCTTCATGATGAATTTATTGGGTTTATTCAGCACTGACCGGCGCCTACTGGAAACGCGGGGGAGCTTGATCATTCGTCAGCTCTGTCTCAATCTCAATACTGAGCGCATCTATCGCAAATTTGCAGAGATCTTGGAAAAGGAAGAGGTGAGCGAGTCAGAACATCTGCCGTTCGACACTAATGCACTTCGTAGGATCTTGAATTTGCCAGCGTCATCGTGCAAAAGCTCAATATTATTCTTATCACGTCGCCAGAACTTTCGGACTTTAGGAAACGCTTAAAGAGTCTCGAAACACGGGTTCGTCGTTTTACAACCTACTTCCTTCCATATTGACAACACCTTCTCTAGCAAGATGGCCAAGCATTGTTCATCACTCTGTACAGATCGTGGTGCCACAACGCTGTTGCAGTGTTCTCACTTTGCCTTCTGGCACAAGCATACGAACACGCATCAAACCTTCTTTCAATATTGTGCGTGTACCTAGCTCTTATGCAACATCAGCGTGGTTAACGGTTCGGCAGTGCTGACCTCGAGATCACTGTACAAATGCTTGTGCAAGTAGACAAGCTCGTGCAGCTTATCGAATCGCCGGTCTTCACCTGTGCGTACTACGCTGACTGTGCACATCATGGCATCTGACATGTTATTTAGACCTTCGTCTTCAACTGTTGGAGCCCGAAAGATACCCATACCTTTTCAAATGCTTATACGGTCTCCTAATGTTGCTCCCGCAAAGCTCGGCATTTGTTTCCCTCCGAAACCGTCTCAATGCTGTCAATTCTGCGGGCTTCTTGCAAATAGCCCCAAAATCGTAAGATTATCCTCACTCCCTCGCCATTAGAGTACTCACTGCTCAATATCTCAGAGCTGCCGGAACAATGGCATCCCGATCCAAGATCGGTAGAGATGACATTAAATGGCAAGAACTTCTGCTTCACTTCCGCTCTATTCAAGCCAAGCATGAGAAAGCGCGCCGTACAGCGCTGGGTGCGGAAACAGCTCCCTTCTCAGGATTCTCTGGGAACAGTGGCGACAAGACCATGGAGCCGTCTTCAACTCGCGCAAGCGCGGGCCAGGCAACGGGCCTTAATGCGCGCCCTCAAATACGGCGGCGAGTGACTGGCAATGAATCCCCCGTCCCCGTGATACCCCCGCGGAATGTGCTGTCTCCCTTGAATCCACGGCGTGGTCAGACTGGATATCTCCCCTCTGCACTTGGTCCACAAAGTCCAACCCAAATATCGAAGCCTCAGCCAAGGGTGCTTAGTGTTAACAAGAAACCATGAAGTCTTCTGATCCACCACGAAACAATCACTCATTAACACTCTACTCTCTGGCATGTAATAACAATATTTGCATTTTACAATCCGCTATATTAGTACCTGGGGATGGGAGGAAAGATTGTTCTTTATGAGAGCTATTTCCAAGTCGGACAGTGATGCATATTGCTTTAGATACCCATGCGCACCGCCGTATTTAGATTCCAGAAGCGCGATGAAAGCTATCATAGTCTCGGATCTTTTGGCGATGGGGATCAGCATCTGCGTGGTCTGCGTGTGTATAATACGTACCGGCATGTGAACATGTTCAGAGCAGCCTCATTGTTCACAGCAAACAACGGCTCTTTGGACAGTCGCGCCATTATCTTCTCTCTGGAAGGTTCACGACCTACCCGAGTGAGAGCATAGTCTTTCGCGATCGCCTCTTCCGGAGCGTCTATGAGCTAGCACACGTGTTATGAATTGCAATCTATGATCATATGCTAAGAACATACCTTGAGGATGATAGCAGCGAGTACCCCTGTTCTATCCTTCCCAGCGGTGCAGTGGAAGAGCACACCATCCTTCGGCCTGTCCTTGATGTGGCGCAGTATCGTTCCAAAGGTAGGACCTGCGTTGTCCAAGATTTGTGTGTACAACTCCATGAAGGCCTTAAAAATACTCTTTAAAACGCGGATTTTTTTTCCAATTTGAGTACAGAACACACCTCAGTCTTCCCGCTTGAATAGAGTTGGAACCGCCTGCAGAACAAAGTATGAGTCAATAACTTGACCTACTTATGATGCAAGCAGCTGGCACGTACGCACTTGGCCATCATCTCAGGACTATAGTCTTCTGTCTTAAATACAGGTGTCCTTATCACCTCTACGCCCTCTATGGTGGGGATCGATGCGCTCCATTTCGCGATTTCGGTGTCCGATCGCAGATCGAAGACAGTGGTGACACCTAGATCACGCAGTTGACCTTTGCCTGATCATTAGAAATGAAAGACCATCAGCGTCGTTCTGTAGAGATCGTAAGAATGTCGGCTTGCCTTCTTCGGTGATGCTCGATATTTCCCCGCCTCTGAATACTAAACGAGGCTTAATGGGAACTCCAGGTGCAGCTAGATCGCGAACGTTGTCGACTCCTGACACCAGAACGAAGGGTGGCTTAGATAGAATCTCGGCGACATAAACAGGATCTAAAGGTTCTGTTACAGATTTATCCATGTCGTGGTGAACGATGCAAAGCGCAGGGTGATTCAGAGTGGGATCGGGAGACGGTGGCTATGCATTTCAGCCTAGATCTTCAAGTTTAGGGCCGGCATACTGACATCTGTTCACGTATTCTTCCAGCCATCTTTTGAATTTGTTGGATTCAAGATTCGAATGCACAAAGACTGAGGGCACAATACCATCAAGGTAGAAATGCTAGGTCTTTTACCTTATGTGTCGTGCGAAGTTGCAGAGGTGTGCCAACAGCCTCGCTCCTTGAACATGCTAATTACAACATCACATTTGAATTTCTGATCAAATAGAGCATGCTTGCATATGTAGGCTTGCATCCACCAAGGTCCAAATCGCAGATCTGAGTGGAAGATTTAATGATAGCGGAGTGAGGTTTGATGGCAGCGGATCCATGCGGTGAGGATGACAACGGACTCCGGAGTGGTGGTAATTTGATGACAGGGGAGTGTGGATTGATTGACACCTGAGTGTCCATATGAAACGCTGCGTAATTATGCGCACTCTAATTAGCAATGATCATGAGCACCTCACACTACTGGCTTCTGCCAGTAAGTACCAGTACTAGAACATACTGCAAAGGTGGCCATAGGCAAGTGCTGTCACATCTTTACAATATCCGGATTGTCTTTCGCGCTCTTCTGTGGGTCCCCGCACTCTCGCGGTCACGCCTTCAAAGCGAACTACGGCGCTTGACCTGTTTCCTCCTCTTCGTGTTCTCTGTTTTCTACTCCCAACAGTTTTCGACGGTTCCTCGTCTCCACGAAGGCTTTACGCCCCCTTACGCTCCACGCCATTCGCCACGCTCGCTATATCAAGACCAGCAACTACGAATCTCAATTTACAATGATTCCTCTCATTCCAACGCTCGCACTTGCATTCGTATCCTTTATGTCCTCGGTATTCGTTATTCTTCGTATAGTAATCCCAATTCTACCACCCTCAGTGCGTATCAGTATTTGCATCTCCAGATCGAGCTATACTGATGCAATTTCTATGTAGCCTTTGAGCCGACGGGTCCCTCCTGTGAGTTTTTCTCTCCATATAGCATCTGGATTGTCACTCATCACAGCAACAGTCGGAGTTCGGACTGCCTAACTTCCGTACCCTTTCCCCCGCAGACAAGAGCCATCTATGGTTAGCAGGATGTGATATTCTTGCGTTGGCGATGTTCCTCTGGCAAGCCGTCACAGAATCAATGGGAGGACCTGCTGGTTCCGCTGCATCCTCGGACCCAGGCTCAGCCGTCCGGCTTTGGTTGGCCATGACCGCCAGGCAGACCTGCCTGATGGTTATCGCGGGTGTTACTCTCCTTCATATTCGCATGGGCAGATCGGTTACCCTTGGGGCCACGCACTGGGTCATCTGGGCACCTACCGTCGTTCTGGTAGCCACCTCCACAGCCGTTGCAGGCGTACTGGCAGGTACCAACGTATCAACCTTTTTCATTGGTCTCGTCGGATATTCCAGCGGTGTGGCGATGCTCACGACCGCTGCCTTTGGCTGGCTCGTCCTCACCCTTGTGACCATTAAGCGCAACCTTGCAGCTCTAAATGAGCCCGCAGACAACTGGCCTCCCGCTCGCGAAGTTGAAGAGAAGGCTCGTCCTTCCTTTGCCACCGAGGACATTGACGCTATGCGCGAGGGCAGCTCATGGATCACATCCAACGCCAGCTCGCGTCACGACTCCATGTCTAATTGGTCATTCTCAACTCACCAGCACCAGGTTTCACGCCCCGTATCTGCTCGCATACACGCCGGAATGGCATCCCACCCCTCAATCCCTGGTAAATCGTCGTTCTGGTTCAATGGAAAGGACAGCGCCGCCAGCATACCTCCTGTCCCACCCGTACCGACCACATACCGCGCTTCGGCATCCACAGTTCTTGGCAACGATCCAGATCCGTTCAGGCGCGACACACCGAGCCCTCATCCCAGTATGCACTCTCTGTCGCAAGGCTCGTGGTTGACCTCCCCATCAGCGTCGCAAGTCACTCTATCTCAATGGAGCTACCCAACCACTCCTCAGACCGAACAGAGCTGTCACGACTTGCATGCAGACTTGTTGCCCTCGCATTCCTATCCTGGGACACCTGCTATGGCTAATGCGCAGGTTCTTGGCGGTTACGGTGCTGGATATGCACCGGGAAGTCTGGAGGCTGAGAAAGGCCTTGCTTCTTTGTCGGTGACCGAAGGCAGTGAGATTGAGGTTTCGGCCTGGCGTGCACTTGGCTGGGTTTTTATGGTTTTGGCTCCTTTAGTAAGTCTTGCAATAGTTTTACAGATTTACATATCTAACCGTACTCAACAGGGGCTTTCTCTTCCGTACCTCCTCACTGTCTCTGGCCTCACGTCATCATTACCTCTTTCCGTCATGCTCAGCGTTTCAGTCATGATTTCTTCACCTCTCTTGGCGCTCAATCTGGTCTTTGGATCTCCCATGCCCATCCCTGCTGGTCTCTTCGAAATCCGCACTGGCCCCTCATCCAGCGTGACCGTTGTCGCTACTCGCAAATCTAGTGATACTTATGTGCGTGAATATAAGCGCAGTGGCAGTGTGACCGTTGTCGAAGGCCGTCGTTCTGGTGACGTCTGGATATCTAACGGAGACGCCCAGGATGGTAAAGGCAAATTCGGCCGTGTCGTGGGTATGCTCCAGCCAGCACCCAAACTCTCTGTCATGCCGATTGACTACGAAGATTCTGGCGAGATGACACCGCCTTTGCCCATGCAGATGGAGGACGACTTCTCCAGCACTGGCGCGCAGACGCCTCAATCGCAGAACAGCGCAGAGCTGGGCAGGATGTGCTCAACTTCTTCATCATACTACCCAGGCGACGATTCCATTGCATACGCTTCGCACATCATGGTTGCGCAAAAGCACTACTCGACGCTCGCACAGACAGTCATGGTTGCCGCTTCCCCTGACAAGGCCACCGCAGTCGTAGGTGCCACTGGTGCCGCATTCGACCAGCGATCGAAGGGTCATATGCGCAACCGCTCCAACGCCTCTACGATCCGCAGCACACGGCCCGATGCCGCGCCCACCCCGCCACCGTCGACCCCGCTTCCTCCTACTCCGCCGACGCTCAAGAATGCCAGGCTTGCCAGGATGGTTCACAAGAAGGCATTTTCGTCGGGTAATGAATCCCTTGGTGTGATCAACGACACTATTGATGAGCTCGATGCGATGACCGCTGGTCTGCTGCCTGGTCTTGTTCCTGGTCTTAAGGTCGGCATTGACATGAAGATTCGTGAAGACATTTCACTTTCTGGTACCTTCAGCAAGGCGTCTAGGAAGAATATTTCCCCCGAGTTTGGAGGGATGGTCTCCATGGAGTTCTCGCCCCCTGCGACGCAATCTACGCCTGCTGAGAGGAAGAGAGACGGCCGAACCAGAAAAAATTCGCACAAGAAGAACCATTACAGTCTGCCCAGGTAAGCTGCAGTCTGTTTTCATGCCGCGGTGTCATTGACAAACGTCTTTCCTATAGCCTGGGCCTGGGCAAGGACGGCGCGACGCTGGCAAACTGGAAGAATGAGCTCAACAGGGCTTTAGAAACCAAGGTTGGCAAGTTCGCGACCATCTCCGCTGGTGAACTTTCCCGCCGGATTACCGTCTGGGGTGGTGAGGCTGCATCCAAAAGGATATCTGCTGCTACTCTTGTCCAGGAACCAGAGATGCAGGCCAAAGCCTTAGCCCGCTCAAAGTCTACGCGTAACTTGGGCCTCCGCGCCGATGTCCCTATCGGCATTGACAGCTTCCGCGACTCTTTCATGTCTGTGAAGAACCTCCCTCCGTCTGCCGCATCATCCATCACCCTCTTCGAGTTTGAGGCTGGCCTTGGCCCCCTCGCAGAAAGCACTCCCCCCGACCAGCTTAAGAGGAACCATATCACATCCAAGAAACCCGCCCCGCGAAACCCCCTCCCAACTCCTCGTGCCACCCGCCGCTCCAGCATTGTCTATATCAAATCATCCGAAAACGACGCACTCACGAACAGTACGAACCCCATCACCGAGCCTCGGTCATTTACCCGGGCGGTAAGAAACCTCGTCCCCAAAAGAAGCATTCTGCAGCGCAACACATCCTCCTCCGAGTCTAAGCCAGTTTCTCCCCCCAGTGGAGGACTGCGACCCCTATCTCTTCTGCAAGACCGCGACACCAATCGTCTAGAAACGAGCCCTGGTGCTGGCACGCGTCCGCTTCTTCTTGGAAAGAAGAAGCTGCAGTTGAAGACGATACCCGACGACGAGAATGTTGACTCCAGTTCCAAGAAGAACAACGTCAAGCCGCTGCAGCTGGCGCGTTCCGAGACAAGCAAGTACCGAGCTGTGTTGAGAGCGAATGAGGTCTTGCCGGACGTGGTGGTCCGCCCACCTTCGATCAGTGAACCTGAATTCGTTTACGGGTATGCCTGCTGATTACCCCGTCACTTTCCCGTGATTTATCTCTCGCATTCTTGTTGATTTTTACACCCTTTTATAATTGTTGATATCCTTCTTGATTCTTAGAACCCAAGATCTAATGTACATATATTACATCTCTCCTATGTATATATCCTAAGCCTCCCCTACACATATATGCCTATGCCAACTCCCCCTACTTTCTCGCATACATACACGTCTCTCATCACCTGTGCATTTTTGTCACATTGCTCTCATCGCTTTGCATCGCTATACATACAGTTGCTCTCTCTAGCTATAGACTACGTCTTGCTTTCACTGTCGTGCTTTCTTGTTCTGTCGCGCTGGACTTCTACAGTACTACTTCTTGACGGAATCTTACCTACCGCACATTCGTCCCTGGTACCTGGACCATGCTATCATCCTTCACGCTTGAGGGGTGATTGTTTATAATCAATTCTGTCCAGTATACTTTGACAGCGAAATGGCGACATATGGCGCCCACATGTACAATGTACATGTAGACTCTTGTTCTGGGCGGCATGAGCATGAGAACTTCCAAGGTGCGCCACGAGGGCATTGCAAGCGTTGCTCCTTGAATGCACACTGTATGTGACTGTCCTATACTGTATGGCTGGCGGGGCGGCATGACACTGCCGCGGCCCTTGTGCATCTTTGTCGGTTCTAAGCCTGTTCAGGCTGTTCTAAGCTTTCCAGAGCTTCTCCAGGCTTCTCCCCCGGTGGTACATTTTGATGGTTGCGAGATGCACGCGCCATCACGAGGTTCTGCCGCCTCTTCCATGTGCGCGCGCTTCACGTTATCAAGGCCAATGCCGCCGCTCGCGGTTTGACATGGGCTTCCCGGACTGCGCCATGCTAACCATATTGATTCAATATCGTCTTGCCGAAAGATGTAAGTATATAAAGGGAGTCAGCATCCGACTTGGAATCCATATCCCCCGGTCCCACATTTCCCCAGCTTACCCCAGCTGCAAGGATGTTCTCCTTCAAATTATCTGCGCTCCTCGCGCCGGTCTTCCTGGGGTCCCTCGTCAGTGCTGTCCTCAAGGATGGCCGAGCTCATGGGAACATGGCTCCCAATCCGCTCATACCCCTAGTTCCTGCGCCGACCGGTCAACTGACCTCTGCAATTGACGGTTCTGCCCTCCCTCCAATCACCACTGTCTACTATTTTGATCAACTTATTGACCACAACAACCCCAGCCTTGGTACTTAAGCCCTCCTGAGATGCGCCGTGTCGTTCTAACAAGCTTTCGCAGGTACCTTCAAGCAAAGATACTGGCATACATGGGAGTGGTACAAGTCAGGTGGTCCCATCATCATCACTACCCCGGGAGAGGGTGACGCAGATGGTTACGAGGTATGATCTTCAGAATGCTCATGTCAAGAGCAGACGCCAACTGACAGCATTTCAGGGTTACCTCACAAATGTGACTATCAACGGCCAGATTGCTCAGGAGTCTAACGGTGCCACCATCGTCCGTGTTCATACTCCATTCAAGTTGGCAGATTATTGACTTTGAAACGCAGGTCATGGAACACAGATTCTACGGACTCTCGAACCCCTTCGCCAACCTTAGCGTTGCGTCGCTCCAATACCACACCTTGGCTCAGGCAACGGCGGATCTTGTCTACTTTGCAGAGAACGTCAAACTGGCCATGCCTGGCGGCAGCAACGTCCCCCCTAGCAAAGCGCCTTGGATTCTCATTGGAGGCAGTTATGCTGGTGCCCTCACTGCGTGGACGATGACTAGGTTTGTTTAATTCGCCAACGTCGCGCATATACTCTCGCTGATATGGCATGCTTTACAGCCACCCTGGTGTATTCTGGGCCGGCTATGCGTCCTCTGCTGTTGTGGAGGCAATCACCGATTTCTGGCAGTATTTCGAGCCCATCAGGCAAAACATGCCCCAGAACTGCAGTGCCGATGTTGAGGCTGTGATCAGCTATGTCGACCAAGTCTTTACCAACGGTACCGCTGCTCAGATTCAGACCCTCAAGTCTAACTGGGGTCTTGGTAAGTGGGCTGAATTGTTCTACAAGCCTAGTCTAACCACGCTGCTCAGGCAACATGTCGCATCTGGACGACGTTGCGGGTGCGCTCCGTAACAACCTCTGGGACTGGCAAGCTTTGAGCCCTTCCACCGGCCCGGGCAGCATGTTCTTCACTTTCTGTGACGCCCTGGAGGTCAAGAATGGAAAGAACGCTCCCGCAAAGGGATGGGGCCTCCAGAATGCCGTTCAAGCATGGGGCAAGTTCTGGAACGAGACTTATTATGACTATCGTGAGTCGTACTTTTGACTTATGAGGCGATCCTTCTGACCGGCGCCATCTAGTTTGCGGCTCTGCGGACGCCGAGACTTGTCTCGGTACATACGACGCAACCTCGAGCTATTTCACTGACATCAGCCTCAACAATGCCGGGCGCTCTTGGGAATGGATTGTGTACGTTAACCTTGTATTATCATGCCGCTTGAAACTAAAGCCCTCTTAGTTGCAACGATGTCGGATACTACCAGGAAGGACCGCCAGGCTTGAACCAGACCGCCGTTGTCACCCGCCTTGTGCAACCCGGCTACGACGAGCGCCAGTGCGCCTACTTTTTCCCAGAGCAATTCGGAAACAACACCTCGCCTGTACCGAATGTGGCTGCCACTAACGCATTCTACCATGGCTGGGACGTCAAGGTTGATCGCCTCTTCATCGCTAACGGGCAGCGTATGTTTAGTTCCAAGTTTACATATGCGCATGCTAATTCTGAGGTATTTAGGTGACCCTTGGAGATACGCCACCGTCAGTTCAGGAGATGTGAACATCCAGTCCACTGCAACCCAGCCCATCGTCGTCGGTAATGGTTATCATTGCTCCGACCTTAGCACAGCCAACGCTGCTGTTGACTCCACCATCAAAAACGTCCAGACCCAGGCCCTGAAATACATGAAGACATGGATCCCGCAGTGGAAGGCCAACTCCACCGCTGGCCGCCCTCACGGTTATCTCGCCGATGTCGTTTTGACCTCAAACAGCACCAGCCCGGACATCCCAGTGCCGATTCCCGCGGTGACTGGTGGCAAGGCCGTCAACGCCTGGTCCCGCCCATTCGGCATCATCAACTAAGATTATTGATAACTTGCGCTTGTATAATTAAACCGGAAATATCATATTGGAGCTGTTTCTCGCAACTGATAACCACCAGTTTTGATTGACATGCTTGTAACGAAGACCCGAACCACAAGTTCTTGAATCGAGCACGGGACAGCTGCACAGGACCGGCTGCCATAATATGGAAATGGATCAATGAAGAAAGATGGCTGAGATTGGAATTGAGTACAGCGAAAGCATTCTCTGTGCCTAGCAATTTGACGTTCATGAAACGTTGACCAGGAGGGGGGCTGGGATCGTACCTCCCCAGTCTGATACTGTCATTGCTATCAATAGTGCCAATCCGTGACGTTTCTTGGGCACATGCGTAGCACTACCTGATCGCATTCATGTAGCTGGCGATAGTAATCGCCCTCGGCGCTTCAACTGTCTTTGCTATGATAGCATTGTTAGGGTTAATACATGCGCCACTCCCACCGTTCATGATTATCAGCAATTCTCTGCCAACCCAGAAGATTTAGCCGAATGCCAGGGCAAACCTAAATCTTCCACTTTCCGACATTTGCCCATGGTGCGCAAGAGTCAATTGCGAGGCTCGGTCAGCAACCGATGCGAAGATTCTGCATTGACACAGATTGCGTATGGATGGACCTGGCGTAGATGGAAAGCTTGGGTAATCCTTACTACCCCTGTGGAACATTGCCCAGCAGTCTATCACTTGGAAAAGACGGCCATTCGCTTGGCAAGACGATCCATGATATTGCACGACTCGAATCAGACAGCCAAAAGGATAGAAGGTAATTGCGAGAGAAGAAGCGACTGGTGGACGAGAACGAGAAACCATCCGGGGATGGGATTACGAGGGCAGGCCAAGGTGTGGGATAAGGTGAAGAAGAGCAACGACTTCACGGCTCAATGGGCCGCAGAGTACATTTCACGAGATGCCCCGTGAAATTTTTCTACCATTAGTATTGTACTCCAAATAGGCTAATCAACGCTACCGGTGGAGGTGCTCCCTCCTTGACTTTAGTTTGACCACAATATGCGATTACATATTTGGATGGATGCCAAGTGACGGTGGGCGCAGGGGCCAGGGCAGGTACACGGTGTATCGGAATACCGGTCTCCGTGGCGCACTGAAGTAGGCCGATAAGTTCACGGAGGTGTCTAAGAAGATAGCAAGCCTACAATATCGATGTAATTGCCAGTGCTAGCAATCGCCAAATACTCCCCATCGTGGGAGAAACTTAGGGCGTTGATCGCGTTCCTGCGCGTAATGTCAGGACTCGGGAGGAGGAATTGTACAATAAACGGAGGACTGACTCGCAGGACGTGATAGTTCGTGCACAAATCCACTCAGAAAGGTCAAACATGTTCACAATGGAATCATATCCCCCCGAAGCAAGGTATCTGTAAAACATTGAACTTTCGCTAGCATCAAATAGCAGTACTAAGGACTCGCCGTCCTCGAGGATCGAGGGCAACCGCAACGCAGCCACCCACATGGGCCGCGGGGCTCTCGCGGATAGTGAGTGACGGATAGTCCATGATGCGGATAGTATGCTCTTGATGGTGAGTCATAATCACACCATCCCCAACATGATTGAACATCGCTGTGGAGGCTACAATCACCTGAACGGTTATGCTTGATTGGCATCTTTGACAAAAGAATGAGAGAACTCGCTGACACTCACACCATCTTTCTTGGCCAAATTCCACTGTTCTTTGTCGCCTTCATTGTCCTTCCCATGTGTCATAAAGAACAGCTGGTGACCTGCAGATGTATAAAGCAAGGACTTTCCATCGGGTGAGTAGTTTGTTTGAATCGGGGAGACTCCTAGAGAAATTTGCTGCGTGTTTCGACTTTCTAAGGGAACTATGTTAGCTGAAAGGTTAAAACCACACCATTGATCAATCTCACGCCGAGCGTCCCAAAAAACTATCTTCCTGTCTTTTTGACTCGACGTGCAGAATAGCTCAGGATGCGTCGGGTTCCAAGAAACATAGTCCACGTCATCCGTATGTCCGCCAGTGAACGCAGTTGCAGCTCGATACTCCATCTGAGATTGGACTGCCATAGGTGACCCTGCATATCACCACAGGATAAGCTGTGGAACACGCACGCTTTTTTCTGGCAGCCAGACCCGCGTAGCTTTGTCGGTGCCCACTGCAGCTAACTTCTTGCCATCACAGCTCCAGGCGACGTGGGTCATACCCTGGTACGCGCTTATGCGCGTATCGCGCGGCTTGAAGGTGGGAAAGTTTTGTGCCTAAGGGATTCATTGACGCGATAACTGATCAGGGACGCAGCCATATTCCAATGGGTGCGGCATACATGAACGCCTCGGGCTGCAAATGTAGTGTGTAGTGGCGGTGAGGGGGGACGCTGTGGGGGAGGAACTTCTTCCTCTTCGTCTTTGGTTGGGGGCATAATTGCAGATCACGTCGAGATCGAGACTACGAAGGAGGCACGCGCTTGAACTGAGTTTAGATCGTTCAGGCGGTGTGTCACTGGATGGTAAAGCAAGGGACTCGGGTGCATTACTTTCTAGTCATGTGTATTCATTACGTGAACACGATTTAATGTCTGCAGTTCTCTGAACCTTTCATCCAACTAGTACGACATATTCAAGTTCAAAACATCACATGAGAACTAGGATTAGGCCAGGTATCAGCAATCTCGTTACTCTTCCGAAGCTCCTGCACCATTCGCCTTAGGAGGCGACGCCTTCGTCGCAGCCCCACCCGCAGCTCTGTCCTTCGAACTTAATAAACTGTTGAAGAAGTTCTGCAGTACCTCATGCTGTGTTTGTCCCCCCGCCCCCGTCCCTGTAGCGGGTGGAGACGCTGGCACAGGTCGTCCTGCACCCGCTGCATTGGCACCAACAGCCGAAGGGGCCTTTGTACCGCGAGATAGTCGGCGCTCCGCCGCGGTTGTCCCACCGACACTGGCACCCAAGTTGGCACTGGACAATCCGACAGGAGCACCGACTCCCACCTCCATCTCAGTGAGTGCGCGGTCGACGCTGGGGAGGTTGAAGCTACTGCTCTCCAGGGGGCCTACGAGGCCTGCGCCTGTGGGGGCTGTGTCCTTGAATGCATTGCGCGGATCTTGGTTAGGCTTCTTCGAGTTCTCGTCGTAGTTCTTGGCCAGAAAAGCTTGCTCGGGTGTGGGGTTGGTGATGGGAGGCAAGGGCGGCGGCTAGAAAAAGGAATCCATACATCAGTCAAGAGATGGATTACATGTGCAATATTAGGTGCTTACCCTAGCTCCTTGGTCAGGGACGAGCGCAGCAAACATCTTCTTAGCGCCACTATCATCTTCCACTGCGTTCGGCTCCCGGTCAAGATCGCTCTCCCAAGCGTCACCCCAACCCTTAGCATCAAATCCATCGCGCAGCACAGCGATCTTGCCCCAGCTATCCCAGCCCGCGGGCACGATGATCCGGTCGCGGTCAAGGGTGTTAGGTTTATGCGAGAAGGGGAAGGGGTTCTTCACGGGTGCCGGCGCCTCGGTGGAGAGACCTGCTGGCGGAGGCGCGGGCGGGATGAAGAGTAGGTGAAGGGCGTATTGCCGTAGAACCTGCAGGGTAGCAGGAAGAGGCGTTGTATAGAACAAAGCTGCCCCATCTACAAAGGAGCAGGGTCAACAGCGTTCAAGTAAGCCTTTGCAGGACATACACTTTAGCGCAATAGTGCGCAGAATTTGCATGATCCCATCCGTTCGCTCTTCCCATTCTCCGCCTTTCCCTTTAACCATGCCACCCATGCCTGACGAGCCCGCGACGAGATCGCTAACCTCGTCGATGAGATCCGCTTTGGTGCATGCTATGATTATGGGTATCCCAGATGCGTTATGGGTCAATACACCCTGGCCTAGAGGTAACAGAGTCGTGCTTGAGAGAGTTGATGTGGCTGGTATCGGTTCGGTGGATGGTTCGGTGTAGTGCTGTAGATGTGCTTGTACTGAAAGGGCGGTTAGTTAGTATTACGCGTGAGCTGAGCGGTCGCTTACATCGTTCGCGGCTTTCTTCCTTGGCTATCTCGAGCTCTCTCGAGCCGTCACCTTTTACCCAATTCTCAACCCACTCCAACCACGTCTCAAGCTCCTCAACAAATGTCCAAGGATGCTTCCAGTCCAGGGTAATCATCACGACTGTGTGTGGGAGTGAAGTCCGCGGGGGCAAGAAATGCGGCAGGAGTGACGTATACGCAACTTCTGGAGATGGAACCGTGTAAACAGACAGACGCGCCAGCGTATCTATCGCTTCGTTAATATATGTGTCGATCAAGTGTACAACGGTGCCCACCTTCGTCTGCGTCATCTCGAACGTCTGCCCACTCGTATCCAAGCGCAAAATCAGATGAGCGCGAGTCGCGCGAATCTTCGTGCCCTGTATCAGACACTTGCTTCCCGAGCAAGGCAGCTGCCAAAGTAGATTTTCCTGAAGAGGGTTTGCCTAGCAAAAGGACCTGTTTGGAAGGTATTGAACGTGTCGAAGAGACGGAGTCAAGAATGGATGACCATAGATCCTGGGGAGGTGCTTCTGGGGTGGACGAGCGTGTTTCATCCATATCGTCTGTTGAGCCAGTGTGTTTGAAGGTACTGGAAAGTCTGGTAGAATAGACAATATTAATGTGAACACGACGACAAACACGCCCTGCAGCTGACAGTATTTGATAATGAACAGCTAGTAGATTTTGAAAAAACTCTTCGGTTATATCGCGATTTCCCTAGTTTGCAGTTGAATCCAGCTTGAATGGGCTAATACTACCGATATAGGTGAAAGCAAATGAGAGAAATGAAGCACACGTGCTTGTCGATCAATGGCCGCAACCACGACGCGCCCGACACCCAACTACCTCCAAGCAATGACCTCTGCTGCTCAGGCCGTTCCACACCACACCCTCCAAGAATCTCCAAATTCTCGGTCCATCCAGATCAACGACTGGCTGATTACAGCCTCAACTAACCCGATCTCGAATGCGGGCGAGAGCGATGCGCTACAGGCATCGCTCGGTTTCCCTCTCCCTGAGATGACGTTCGGGAACAATTTCTTATCACTTGAGCATCGCAAGAGTGCATGGAGCTATTCGTTTGTGACTGGAGAGGCTCTGCGTTGCGTGAAGAATGGAGAGTTGGGTGAGGGCGATGGCGGCGTCAAGGTTGGCTACGCCGATGCGTGGCTAAAGAGCCGGTAGGTAGATTCATTCAATCAATTGATTTCACCAAGCCGAATATGATACAGAACAGATCCAGGCTCAGCATTGCCGATGCCTAAGACCGTGCCTACAAAGCCATATGACTGGACGTACACTACCACTTACTCTGGCAACCCATCGCACCCGTCCTCGGAAGACTCGGTAGTACCCTCTAAAGCACCAGAATCACACGCATGGGTAACCGCTGACCCAGAAAACTCGTCGCACCACATCCCTATGGCAGAACTCACGCGCCCCGATCCAATCCTGTTCTACGCTGAGATACCACTCTTCGAGGACGAGCTGCACGATAACGGGTCCTCAAATCTCCTCATCAGAATAGTGAGCTAGTTCCATTTCAATCAGCGCGTACGATCTTCTCGCTAATCGCAGATTGGATACACAGCGCGTGATGCCTACCTGCATATTCATCCTTGCGCGCTTCACCCTCCGCGTCGATAACGTCCTGTTCCGCACGCATGACACACGTATCTATCATTCTTTTTCATCCAAAATACCACTTGTGATACGGCAGACGAGCGGGTGGGAAGCGTCGTACGAGCGCGTCCAACGGGTACGTTTTGAAAAACATACGGATTAGTAGATCTGAACCTAACAAGAGATAATTCAATGCTCATAATATGCAGCAACTCCCACGAAGAGACGATCTGACGCCGCTGACTGACCCTGGGTTTGTGGCCAAGATACTGACGGAGATGCCAGCGCAGCGATCGCAGGTGGAAGGGGCGGGCACGGGATGGAGAGGATTGGGTACTAAGATGGAGGTGCTTGCTCTCGAGAAGTTTGCAACGTAGGATTCAACCTATATGTTCACTACATTCAATGGGTGGGATTCAACCTGCCACCTGCCGCATGCTCTGAATACTCAGGGGCTAATTTTCCCATCTCGAAAAGTTCTGCAGTCAATTTGCCTCTCCGATCATCTCTCCGAAAACTATCGAAACTACATCATGGATGTATCGAATATTCTGGCTTCGCATGCAGCGAAATTGTAAGCAATTGTATCCAATTTAACCCACTGCACTGAATCACCAACAACTGCCTCTGTTTAGCCAGAGCGTGACGGTTGAAAAAGATACACCCCTCGATGTTGATGCTGGGTTCTTAACCATAACAGATTCCAACCCAATCGACGAACCTTCCTACAAGTACGTTCTCGGTTCTTCTAGTATTCAAGATAGCTCTGAACGTTTGCGTTAGCAATAATCTCGAGGAATACCTGCAGTCCACAGCCCGTGACGGCGTCCAGGCCCTCTTCAGCACACTTTTCTCTCTTCCCACCATCACCTCTGCGGACGGCCCCCTTGCAAAATTGCCCCCACCTACGACTCTCCTTCCGCGCTCCAAACCATTGCCCAAACCAAAACCGCAAACGAAATGGGAAAGGTTTGCGGCCGCGAAAGGCATCCAGCACAAAGTGCGCGATCGGAAAGTCTGGGATGAGGAGAAGCAGACTTGGGTCAATCGGTGGGGCAAGGACGGGAAGAATAAGGAGAAGGAGGAGCAATGGATTACGGAAGTTCCTGCTAATGCTGGTGAGTGACTTGTGTCGTGTTATGATTTTTAATCATATTCATCCGGTCGATATGTAGATGTGGACTTCGATCCCGTAAAAGCAGCGCGCGACGAGCGCAAGGGTCGCGTGGCGAAGAACGAAAAGCAGAGATTGGGAAATATCGCCCGGGCTGCACCCAGAGAACGAGATGTGAGGAAGAAGGAGATTGACACCACACTCGCAACGACGCGGATCAGCACGGCTAGTATGGGCAAGTTCGACAAAAAGCTTGAGGGGGAGAAGAAGATGCGCGGCATCAAGCGAAAGGTGTGCCCATCTTATACATTTTCATTTATTTTAACGCACGCTAATACGCGAGGACCAGTTCGAACCCACAGAGAGCAACGAGACGCAAAATTCTTTGGCGATTATGTCGAAGCTAGATGGCGAGACGAAACGCACGAAGAAGGAGGCGGGTCGGGATGGTGATGATGTTCTGAATGTGCGCAAGGCAATTCGCTCGGCAAGCAGAGGGCGAGGTGGAATTGCACTCGGGCGGGCTGCAACGGCAGGGCGGGGGGGCGGTGGGAAGCGAGGCGGGCGGGGAGGCAAACGATGAGGGAATATATGCAACGTATGTTTTGTAAAAGATCATACCATTGGCCTGTGAATACTCTTACAATGATGCGGGAACAGCACAGAATAATTGAAGCGAAATTCGAAACCCATGTAAATCAACACAACAACAAAATGATCTAAAGTTGCATGATGGATTTGGACATGAGTGCAAGTTTTCATAGCAGCAATCCGGTGGCGTCAGCGTTACTCCCTTCAGGATCAATCGTGGGAGGTGGCCCTCTTCTATGCTGTTATCATAATCGATGCAATGTTCTGGTCTTCTTGGAAACGTACTTGCTCACTGACATCCGCTGGCACGCTCTGCTTCTGTTCTCCGAGCTCCTGAGATTCATCCGAAGCGATTTTCAAGTTGATATGCTCGAGCCCCTGCCTAGCCTGTCAATTCACTGGTGTGTTCGACTGAGCGCTAGCGTTCCGGTATCTATTGACAGTGGTGATTGTTTGCGACTCCATGCTTGCCATACCATCGTGTTCTCAATCGCCGTTATGTGTCCGCTGTCGCTGCGAGTGGAGATTCAAATCATCCACCACCGGCTGGTACGATTGGTTCGGCTCATATGATTGACCGAGGAGGGCCTCTTGATTTGTAAGACCTATGATTGAAAATGCAGATGGGGCTGCCAGACCCAGCTCTGTACCGCTGCCCAGTGAGCAACTCATGGTTGGTAGTCGGTCTCACCTTTGGCGCGCGACTATTCACGCGCGGTTGGAGGCAATCAATATCAATTACGCTTTTGTAGCATGATACATATATAAAATATTGTCCTTACGTTGCTAATGGGTATAGACTTCACCTGCACTGAAGTCACAACGAAGGAAAGGATTTAATAAAGTGTTCGTATGGAGCAAAATTACTTGAAATTGTGCTCGGCAGGCAGCCGACTCAGGTCTGCCTTTCCTTCCTCGATCCACTGTTTCTTGACCAGCTTCTCTCTGTCATTCCAATACAGCCGATAGACCAGCTTAATGGTACTCTCGCTGACACCCGCGACGGAGCTGATATCCCTGAGCGACTTGATCTTGCCAAGAAGATGACAGGTGAAGTAGATGGCACCTCCAGCGATCGAGACTGGACTTCTCCCGTCTCCAATGCCGTATTTGCGAGCAGCAACGATTATATCGCCACATATGGACTGCACGTTCGGTGGGAGGTCGAGGTGATTGCAGTATCGGACGAGGAGATTCTCCGGTCCAGTTGTGGAGCCAACAGCGGACGCGTTCGCGGCTGCGCCGGGAGCCAGATTGAACGCCTGCTCCAAAGCTTTGTAACATTGTCCCAAAGTCTTCTTTGAGACATGCGTTAAATTGCATATTTCGCGGAAGGTACGCGGTACGTGTGCCTGACGGCACGCGATGAAGATGCATGCAGCGATGACAGCGTCGAGAGGCTTGCCGCGCAGCAGCTTTTCCTCGTCTGATCGCTTGTACAGCTGCTTCGCGATGTCGCTAATTGTTTTGGGAAGGGAAAATTGGTCACACCAGTTGGAGATGTCTCGGAAAGCGGTGAGAAGGTTGCGCTCCGTGCGTGAGCTCTGGGATCGAGAGGCAGCGCGCTGGAGTTCGCGGGCTATGCCAGAGCCACCGTCGCGGAAACTGATGACAGTATCCAATTGCTCAATGCCTTCTAGCAAGGGATCTGACGCAGCACCGACACGAGAAGGGTCGTCTCCTTCGTCATTGGCAAACGTCTAGAAGAATTGTTAAAGCAAAGGAACGCGACCGCAGGCAATATGGAGTGCGAAAATAGTCACTTACCCGCCATTCACTCCGTGTATCAACAATCCTATCACCCAATACCAGTCCGCAATTCCCACAGACGAGGTCTCCGCTCCCAAACTCCTCGACAATATTCGGATTCGGGTCTCTGCACTCCGGGCAGATGAGCCGAACGGCCAAGTCAGGCCCAAATGTTGGTTGGGCCATCTTGGCTTGAGCAGCAGCAAGAGGAAATGGTTGTGCATATGCCATAGTGTCGAAGAAAGGGGGAGGAGCGGTCTCGACTGAGGGATGTACTGGCTTAGAAGCCCTTGTATTGTTTGTTCCGAGAAGTCTACGATTTACACGGTAAAGACTTGTTTAAAGCCCAGTGACACTTTTCAAAGAGCCACCTACCACTCGACCAACCAATTGAAGCGTCGTTTGTGAGAATTCAAGGAAGTGACTAATCGAAGGTGGTGGTCGCAGATGAACGCGCGGCTGACTCGCCGTAACTTGCTCCGAAAACGATACGGTGGCGGCGGGTGGCGCACGGCCACTGCATGCATACTTCGCGAGAACCGTTGCATTTCGATTTGAGTTCAAGATCCAGCTCTGCGTGTGATCCCCAGGACTTCAAAGAAACAGTGCAAGGTAAGTGTTTTTACAGGGTAGGGTTATCGCGTACTAACAAAACAATTTGAATACAGACGGTAACATGAGATTTGTCCGAAATGTGTCAACATGAGCTCGAGGTCGGGAACGAGGAAGAAAATATGGTAGAGTAAACAAGGAGCAGTAAAATGAAATATTGCGAGTACGATACGTCAATAGCCTAGAAGAACAACATAAAAACAAGGTGACGCGGCGTAATCAATAATAGACTGGTTGAGGATTGGCGTGAGGGTCCACGGCATACATCTCGTATTGAGGCTGTGACATTTCCACATACTGACCGTAGCCTCCATACCCTTCTGTAGGATAATAGTATTGTTGCTGATAGGGCGGATAACCCATCATAGATTGGTCCATGGGCTGCTGTTGGCCGCCCTGCATCGCTGGCTCGGCCATGTAATGGCCATTTGGCTGGGTGGCGGCTTCAGGATAGTAGGACTGATGATGTGCGCCACCGTTCACTCCGTACTGAGGCTCGAAAGCGGTCGCCGTCGTCCTCAGGCCGGAGGGCCGGCGAACGTTCTTTGGGGAAGCTTTGTCATTGACCTCAGAGGGTGCACGTATCTCAACTCGCGAGCTTTGCCGTGGCATAGAGAACAGCGGTGTGCCAGTGGAGGGGTCGATAAAACCGCTCACAGGCGGTGTGTGGGATGGTGGAGCGAAGTCTGGAGAGGCTGCCGAAAGTTGATGCATGTGACCTGGAACGAAGGGGATGCCGGGAGGTGCCATGTGAGTATGCATGATGGGACGAGGGTTGTAGACAGGTTGTGGTTGATAATAAATAGCGCGGCCCGTAGATACTTCGTACGGAAGTCCTTGTTGGTTCATGGCCACACCAGGAGGCAGAGCTGGAGGATATCCGAACGGAGAACCAAATCTCGGTGACACTTGCGGGATGGGAGTAAATGATGTTTGGATTGGTGGCAAAGCAGGTGGCAGTGGGCGGAAATCAGTAGGGGGAGGTGATGATGACTGCTGTTCTGGTTGAATCCAGTCTGACTGAGTTTGAAGTGCTGGCTCTTGTTCTTGCACAGGCGGGTTTTGTGGTATCTCGACTGCAGATGGGGCTGAGGATGTCTCCGTTATGGAAGGCGCAACCGCGATCGCCGAAGCAGAATCCGACTTTTGCGCCGTCGCTACAAAGGCATCGTCGAAAGGAGGCGCATCAACAGTGGTGATGGCTTCCGTAACAATGCTCTGCTCGACTTTCTCGTCCTTGCTGGCTTGCTTCGGAATGCGGACGACGTAAATCTTCTCTCCACCATCAGCCTGTGCAGCTCTAGTAAGATCGCGACCCGATGTTTTGGCGTTGCGAAGCTTGAAGTCAACCTTGATAACCTGCGGGGAGACGCCCGGTAACTTGAGCTGAATGATCTGGCTGTGATTGAAACGTGGGTTCGACATGGTGTCGAGATGCAAGAAACCATCGTGCTGTTTTGTCCAGACACGTTCCGGCTTCATAGTGAACCAAGTGCGTGTAGTAGGTGAAGCAGTAGGCGATGCAACGTTGGGCGATGGGTTGAATCCACCTCGGGCAAAAGCACCGCGACCACGACCACCTGAAACGAATCCTCCTCTCCCCCCTCTTGCGCCTGCAATACCTCGTCGCGTCGGAGCGGAGGACCTTTGGCTCTCCTCCCTTCGCTTCATCTCTTCGAAGCCATCGTGCGTCCACGCTCGCTCTACAGGGGGCTTTAACTCTTCCAGAGCCGGTTCATCCTGTGCCCCATCCTGATCAGGGGGACTTCCTTGGGACTGAGGGCCAAAGAAACCGCCTCTGCCACGCCCTCGCACAAAGCCCCGGTCAAACCCCCCTCGGCTCCGCCCGCCTCGGCCCTGCCAGCGTCCTCTCCACCATCCACTTAGACTCCGAAGATCCTTGTCGAGCAAGCGATCATCGTGCCCCCAGAACTCGCCAACTGTAGGAACGTATGATGGGTCCTTCTCGAGGCGTTGCTGATAAGCCTGACGGGCAGTCTGACCCGGTACCCGTCTCGAGGGTAGACCAGATGGCTCTTGAGAAGTGGACGCAACAGGTTCATCACTACTCTCGTCCTCCTGAGGTAAAAGTGCAGCCGCTACTGGCGGAGACTTCGGGACGGAGGCCACTGCTTTCTTGGCCGCTGATCCTTTGGGCGCCTTGGCAGAGTTGCGAGGTGGCATTTTCTCGGCTGGCTGGCCATTGAAATCTTCGAAATCGATTACAGGCAGGTCGGCCGGCCCATTGACACCCTCATCTGCCACCATTTCAGACCAATTCCCGGGAGCGCCACCGAAGAACGCATCATGACCGTCGTTGACGGCGACTTTGGTCGCTGCAGGCCCGTGTAAGTCTGAAACCACCTCGCCAGAGGTGTGGGTGAGGTTTGGAGTGAGCACGCGGGACTGGCCGTTGGGAAGAACGTCCTCGGACGCAGGCTCTGTATCAGAGTCTGAGGCGGATTCGACGGAGGATTGATCGTCATCTGTGTCTGAGTCTGTCCGTACTTCTCTTTCAATTTCGTCGTCACTTTCTAGACCGTCATTCGCTCTCCCGCGTCGTCTGACAATGCGTGTCTTCTTCGATCGAATGGGAGCCCGAGTCGCTTTACTTCCAGTGGGTTTGATTACGGCGTGAGCTGTGGCTGGCAATGCGACTGGTGTAGACATGATGGACAATTGACTGTGGATAGAGTCAGCAATATGAAGGAGTAGATATAGATATAGATATAGCAACCAGTACTGACTTGACGTGTACTCGATCTAGCTACTTTCCAGCAGTATTAGGCTTATAGAGAGAATGCAAGGGTATCCTGATGAAATAAATGCGCAGAAGAGAAGTTGATCCAAAGGGATATATGGAGCGATGGAAGAGGTGGGAGTCGATTCGAAAAGACGCTGAGCAGAGGCAGGTCAAAAATTCTGGAGTCCGAAAGAGTCAGCCTCTGGTGGCGCAGCCGAATTCGCCGCCGAAGAGCTTCTTCAAGTCTTGTAGTCATCCACACCCACCCACACGTCCCGTTTGCCATGATGGACCCATTGAGACCCGACTCTTTTAATCATAAAATAGCGGCTCTATCTACAGGCCACACGTATCACTATGTTGACCAGACGCCCAAGCACTTCAAACCGGAAAGCCCCGAATCCACGCATACCCTCCTCTGTGTCCATGGCTTTCCTGACCTATGGTGAGGCTATCGATGCAAGGCCTACTCTGCGTTCAATCATATAGTTACATGTAGGTATGGCTGGCGCCATCAAATCAAGCCATGGGTTCAACACGGCTACCGGGTGATCGTGCCCGACATGCTTGGATACGGACGCACCGATGCACCAAATGACATTCACGAGTACTCGACCAAAAGTTTGAGCGCCGACTTAGCTGCGCTTCTTGATCACCTGGGCTTGCAAAAAGCTGTTAGTCTCTGGTAGCTTTCGGAATATGGGACTGTGTCTGACACTCGCGTACATTCTACTCGTTCAAGGTCATAATTGGGCATGACTGGGGTTGTTACACTATAGGGAGATTCGCACTTTGGCATCCGGATCGGATATCGTCCATGATAATGTGCGCTTGTCCGCTCATCTCATCTCAGCTCAGTTCATCAGCATCCTTGTCAGGCTATCTGTACCCTTTACAGCACCGACACCAAAATACATGTCTCTTGAAGACGTGGTTAGGCACTACGAAGATTTTGCTTATCAGTTGTATCTTTCAAATGATGAATCAACAGCTGAGATCGAGAGTAATGTAGGTCTGTTCGTTTTGGTTATTTGGGTGTCACTAAGTTAATATTTTATTAGTTGAAACAATTTTTCCGACTGCTATTCACTCCATCAGCTCCCGGATTTAGCAAAAAGGAGCTCTTGCGAGAATATATTCGCAATGACAAGCAGCTTGATCACAGTCTTCCTTGCCTGCTCAATGATGATGTATATCATACCTCCCTCTACTGTAATCCCTATTGATGATTTTTTTAGGAATTACATTATTATGTCTCGCAATTTGAGCAGGCTGGAATGCATGGCCCGCTCTCATACTATCGCACCAGCAAGATTAGATACGATGAAGAGAGAGAACGTAAGTCTCCCATTAAGGACCCAAGTTACATACTCGCTCATTATCTCTCGAGTATATCAATCAACCGCCGAATTACCCGAAAAACCCACGATATTCCCATCTCACTTCCCAGTACTCTTGCTTTGGGGAACTGAGGACACGACATGTGCGCAGTTCTTGGTCAAGAAAGCCTATGGGCAAATACCGCACATGCATGATCAACCATGTCAGGGAAAGGGTCACTGGTTGATGATTGAGTCAAGTGATGAGGTTACCAACATTGTTTCAGAATGGTTATCTACCAAGAACGGCAAAAGTACCAGGCAAAGGCTGTAATCATACTGTATCAGCCACACAATAAACACGTGTAAACATCTCCTGACAAGTTCCCACTGCCCCACCCCTTTGCTCCCCGTTGGCACGACCCCATCTTCCAGCCCAATCACGAGCCCGCCTCGTTGTACTTCATAATAAGGACTCGGGAGTCCGCTTATCTGATAACTATTCATATACAATGGGCCAATGGTGGACTCTCCTTTGTATCAACTGCCGTTACGACGGCTGACCTCGTCAATTCTTCAGGACTGTCGGACACCACGATGAAGTGTTAAACACAAAAATGAAGAGCTTGATGTATGTCTTGTTATAAATTACACTTTGCCTAGTCAATTGATAATCATTGTGCGAAGCTCTGGAGCCCTCAAGCGATCCAAAATTGACAAAGTCGAGCCAAGTATAACTTATGAAGCATTTGTAGAGGATCTCGATGGAGGAGACTCGTTCACCGCGTCCTTGATCGATGTTCTGGTTAAAGTAAGAAGCTTTATTTGCACATTTATGGTGCATGCTGAGCTGGTCACCAAGGAACTTGCTGAAAGGCGCACACGTGAGAGTCCTGCAGATCGGCGTCTCATTGCAGACCAGACTGCAAAGAGCCTTCGACTATTAGCCACGCCGCTTCGCGTGTACCGCGAACGGCCACTGGGCGGGCGCGACCACATAGGCAGACGAGTGAACTTGACGGACTACCTCAGTTCACCGCCAGATGAACTGGCCATAGAGGATGACGAACGGGATGGAGATGATGGCTACGATGGAATGGTGACAGAGACCTACATGGAAGATGCACGAGCCTCGGAGTTATACGACGCATATGGCGCTCATGGTTGGTCCTCGCGGCCACTGGGCACGTCACTGTCTAGGCGATCACATCCGAACCTACCGTCAGTCTTTGCACCCCCTCTCGATACAGCAGATGATAGCAGCAGCCAAGGGACTTCTGCTCCACCCATCAGCGCATGGGGTCCCCCAGGCGGTGCCACCTTCGTGACTGGCTCAGCTTCAAGACCAAGCCGGCAATCCATCGTTCGCCGACCCATCCGCGTGAGGGCCACTGACTTCAACGAGTTCTCCGCCCGTCGTCGGTCGACCTTTAGGGATGTGGCGGGGGATTCTGAGGATGCACGAGCACCTGAAGATGCCTCTGAGCCGTCATGGTTCTCACCACCCTTGGACGGCCCGCCCGGAACAACAAGTCATGCTCGTCGTTTTTTCCCGCCAAGTCGCCGTCGCCGTGATGCATCTGCATGGAACGATGCTGTCACCGCCGAGCGTGCATATCGTCCGGAGGATGTGCACACTATCCTCCGACCTTGGCATGGCCCTTCGTCAGTTGGGGACCATGATGATTCGATTCCCCAGACTCAAGACGCAGCCCCACGGTTAAGACATGGAGGTCCTCGCGCACCAGAGTCCCTACGTTCCCCCCGCTCTTCACCAGGGGTAAGGGATACGCACTTACCTCCTACATCCTCGATTGTCATATCGATATCTCGAGAAGCACGTAGAGACACAATACCAGAGAACATAGCCCCGCCGCCAATTGCTGTAACATCTGAGGGCCAGGATTAAATTACGCGACGTGGACAGGGATTCTGGTGTTGTACCATGACTATTACAATTTCTTCCAATGTACTGTATCGATTCGCGGAGGAATAACCTGTTGTATGTCACCGACAATTGTATTAGCGCAGACAGGGGCTTCAGGCTTCCGAGTCAAGCTTTGGTGCGAACTTCATCATCTATATAGTTACACGACTTGCGCTACATACTGTACTTTCCAAATCGCAACATCTCTTTCCATGATAAAGAAGAGGACAAGACCCCAGCCTCGTATACGAGAACCTTCGCCTGAGGTTCTAGAGGAGCCCTTGCTTGCAGAGGAGGATGACCAACTACCGTAAGTCTCGATCATGGATTCTTCTGCCTGGATAACAACGACTACTGCCACAGCCTGTCAGACCTCATTGAGTTACGAAAGCTTCGTAAAGCGAGACAAGGCATTGACGTTGATAAACTGAACAAAGGGGATGTAAAGAAGAAAAGGCGGCGAACTACGAAGGAGGAGGAAGAAGATCAAGGGGGGTTAAAGGCAGGAGCCAGCAAGGATATCGTCGACGAGGAAGAGTGAGATTATTTGCAGCAACTGTGAAAGCACTCATCTGAGAATGGCTCCTCGAACAGTGAAGAGGCCGAAGCAGAAGCGAAGGCTAGGCGGGTTGTTCGAAACAACAACTTCACGGGGCAAACAAATGCACTAGATGTTGACAAGCATATGTGAGTCTAATCCAAACGTTTTGTAACGCTCAGGCTAATACTGTGTAGGATGGCATACATCGAAGAAAATCTGACTGTACGAGGTCGACCTATCGAATCAGAGAAGGACAAGTCTGGCCCTATAGACCCGCAGGACGAATTATATCGAGTATCCGAACGGTGGAGCACAAATAAGAAAACTGCGGACGAGGGTAGCGTCACCAATAGTCTTGCAATGCTCACCGCAATACCAGAGGTCGACCTCGGAATGGAGTACGCTTGCATCTGCATATCGAACCTGTCCTGGGAGCGGGCACTCACTTTTATAAAATAGCACCCGGCTTAAGAACATTGAGGAGACAGAAAAAGCTAAACGAGTAGTGGCCGAAGATCGCAAAGACAGGAATGCGGTGAACAATGATGAAGAGCACCTAGCAGCCTCGCGCTGTAAGTACTCTGCGTACTTAACCTTTACCCCCCTCCATTTCAGACACTGACATTGGCGCAGTCTACCGACCAAACCTCAAGCAAAAATCAGATGCTGATATACTTCGGGACGCCAAGCTGGAAGCCATGGGTTTACCCCCTCAGGAGGATAGAAGAAATCACAACCATAGCGGGGCACAGATGGCTACGGACGAGGTTGTATGTGCGTTCAGTCAGGTCATTTGGTGTTTGTTCACGGCCTTTTCAGGTTATGGAACGATTCAAGAAGAGAATGCGTAAGTGAGCACTGGGATCTCGCTGCTTCTACATAATATCATTCTACCACCTTTTGGTGATATTATTGTATCGAGTGTGGCTAACGGTATGTTGCATTTGAAGTGTGCCCAACGTCCGAGCATATTCACTGAGTAGCAGTTGGGTATGATTATGCCATTGGAATAATACATATGCCCATAGGAACGCATCCATTAAACTGTGACCCTCATGAAAATGTTACATGATGGCAGAAAACCCCGTTGGTGTCCGCGCAGCCATAAATGCTGCCATCGCTATTTGCCAACAATCCCGGCCAATTACTCTGCACTCCCGCAACAGTTGCTTTCTGTCCCCAAACGGCAGGGTCGGTGGAGGCGGATGTGATGATTTTGAAATCAGCTCCTGTGACCCTGAGACAAATGTTAGCTGATATAGATCATAAACGTTGGAAGGTTGTGACCATTCATGTAATGAGGTATCTTCATCGGTCATGAAAGAGACCACGAAGGCACCGCCTGTAGCGGTTACAATTTGAGGCGCGCCCGCTATATTTGAATATTAAGTTCTAAATATTCATGCTATGCAATAGCAAACTCGCCGTTATTGTTGGTGCCCGTTGGAACATACACCTGGCTCCTTTCACCCCATGTTAATCCATCATTGTCCGAAACAACACTTTTGACGGTGAATGATCCAGAGCCTTCCGTAGTCTCGAAGACACACATGACTTTCGTGGCATCTCCCGAGAAGGAAGTACATCCAGGCATGCCATCTCGACCAGTAGTTGTAGCACCAGCGACCGTGGTAGCTGCTGACCATGTAACACCTCCATTGGTCGAGGAGCGCATGAGGATGTCCTGATCATTGGCAGCATTTTCGGAAGCATAGTAGACTTGCAACGCATCGGCAGTGGAAACGCGGTTGAATGGTTCCTGTGATATAGTTAGCTATTGCTAAAACGATTATTTCCTCTTTTTGTTCTCACCCAGAAACCATTGTTGACTGCAGTGGCTGCTCTTTCGTCCACCTGAGATAAATAGGCCCAAGTGGCGCCACCGTCTGTGCTAACGCATGCAGTAATACGGTAGTATGTATAAGCACCAGCGCTGTTCAAATCATGATTGCGGAATGTGCAGACAATATTTCCGTTTGGAAGTTGGATTAGATTAGGATTGTCCAGATCGCCGGTAGATGATGCGACTGTGCCCAAGGCGGTGTATGTATCCCCGCCATCCGTCGATCTTGAGACTGTCAGGGTCTTGGTGGAGCCATCGATGACAGTGTAGGCAGCCAGGATTGCGCCGTTAATATTTGTCAGGCGTGGGTATGTACCTCCACCAGATGGCGAAATGGGTATGGCGGCAGGGTTGACGGATGGTGTCAATGAAGTCCGTCGACCTATTGTGCCAGCCATAGCAGATAAGCACAGCCCAAGGAATGGGAGGAATGATGCGAAGGCTTTCATCGGATAGATGGTAGGCCAGTGGGTGTGTCTGACTTTTCAAAGGTCAAACAAACCCTACTTTATATAAGCGCAATTTTCACTGCTGCTTGTAAGTTGCTACAGTTCACATCTTTCCGTCACAGCAACGCGCATCGGACCAGTTGGGATCAACGGTCGACGAGGGCTCCACTTGTGATTTTAGCATTTTTATAGATAGCTGACGCATATAAAGCCATTTTCAGCCGATAGAACCATGATATAACCGTGGCAGCATTGCAGAATTTCGCAGCTAGGCAGTACACAAACCCCAAAGCACCAGATCGATCAATCGCCATCGGCCGCCATTTGTCTACAGCGCATGATGTAAGAGTATGAAAAGTCAGCTGGCCAGTGGAGGAAGCTTTAGGATGACAGTTCGCAGCCAGGCTACAAAGCACTGATGCTTTGCATATGGTTCTCGGAGAATTAAGTCTTGAGATAATTATCAGATGATCCTGGTCTTCAGCTTCAAATTCGATCCATCCGTTTGATTATAACGCGTTCTGGCAAGATGATGAAGCATTCACGGCGAGGAAACGGCCAGGCTGAGCCGACTGACCTTTACCGTGAAGATGGGCCCATAGGCGACGTACGGAGACAGTGCTGATCCGTTTTGCTTCCTCGGTGCCCAAAATACAGTTATATGTGAATTGGACAGAGGGTGAATAGCCGGGCATGGGCAAATAGCTATAGAGGTGGATGCCAAGTTGCATCAGGATGACATTGTAAGAGATAGGGGCTTTTGTTTGCTCGTGTTGTTCAAGAGCTTCGCTTCACAACCCAAATTAAGCAGTGCGCCAAGTGAACGTCGAATTTTCTTTGCGAACTCAGTCCGATCTTCAAACAACATGACAAGTACTGACTCTGTCGCGATCTTTGCGGAGGGAACCTTTGAGGAGCAGGTAGCCGGTCCTGCGAGGACGATCCTTCATGAAGGCTCATAAATTCGTTGCGCAGATCCAAGAGCTTGTCAATTACGTCGTTCGAAATCAGCCAGATGAGGACCGAGCAGCTTTCATAAAGCCATTCCAAGAGGCCCTGAAGACAGGAGAGGGGAAGGAGAGCTTGGAGAATGATCCAGATCGCCGAAGAAAAATATTCACGATGGTTTCAAGCCAAGTGAAAGGCCTTGGAGAAGGATCGGAGAAGGGTGCGCTTTGGAAGATCGCGTCTTGCACAAATATTGATCGGAAGCACAGAAATCGAAGGATTCTTCAATCTTCTATACTCACATCTATTTGCTCTCTACTCTCCCGACTCACCGGAAATCAAGGAACGTCTTACTGCACTCTTGCAGATCATCTCTTCGTCTCCTTCACAGCAATCAGCAACACGGTATCGCATGTAAGCTTTATATTTCTGCTCTATCTCTTGAGCAAAATTGATGGCCAAGCCCTTTCAAAGATTATCTAACCTTTTCAATGCCACGCCACGCAAGTCTGCCCTTCGTTTGCCAGTATACAACGCCCTTCTGCAGGTGGCCACAGCAAACGACCAACTGGATCTCTTAGGTCTGTCCCTTGAAGATGTAGAAAAGTGGTTGGGAGAGTGGGCAGTCACACCAGAGGAAAAAAGTGCGTTCTTGAAAAGTATTGTGGACGCATATGATAAGTCGGATCAACCGTAGGTTTTGCATCCCTTGCGATGAACTCTGCTCAAACGCTTGCTTAGAATAACCGCATACCAGTACAAACTCTCATATGTGAGATCGCTGGACGCCACGTCCGAAGCTGGCAAGAAGGCGGCGGTAGATGCCATTGCCACCGCTTTAAGATTACCCACCATCTTTGACTTCGATCCTTTGCTGAAATTGGACGCGGTAGTCGCCTCCAAAGACAGCGAACTTTTTTCGCTTCTTCAGATATTTTTGAATGAAGGTTTAGCAGAATTCAATGCATGGGAAGGGAGCCATCCTGGAGTCTTGGAGCAACATCGTGAGTTCCAGCTTTGTTTCACAAACAGACCTATGAGAACTCATAGACAAGTAGAGCTCGAGAAGACTCAACTAGAGCGTAAAATACGCCTCCTGACATTGGCATCGTTAGGATTCCACCATATTGGCCAGGACCTCCCATACGCAACCATTGCCTCAGCATTGCAGATTGATGAAAGCGACGTGGAAAAATGGGCCATCGATGGTATCGGCTCCCTCCCGTCTAAGTGAACCAACTGCGAGGCTGACAGCCTATTTTCAGTCATCCGGGTCGGGCTCCTCTCAGGAAAGCTCTCTCAAAACACGCAAACTCTTCACGTCATCCGCTCTGCCGCACGCACGTTTGAACATGACCAATGGCAAGCGTTAGAGAAGAGACTCGTTGCATGGAAAGCTGGTCTTGCTGCAGTTTTAGAAGTTGTCACTACTGCACGCGGCACATCGACAGGATCTGCTAAGCAAGAGGCGGCGGCGGCAGCTTGAATATGTGTATAAAAAAGATACACCCCGTTCTGTATCTTGGAGAAATATACGAGTACAGATCGCCAGATCATGCTTGATTTGCTTCTGGCTGGAGATCACATCGTATTCGACCACATCAATCGAACAAGTATGTATACTGTTGAATTCATGGCGCGTTTAGTGGCGAGATCTTTAATTAGTTGGGGCAGTTTTTGCTACCGCTTCGACTTCAGGCCTGATACTGGCGATGAAATCTGCTGTCGTCTTCGTAGGTATCCATCCAATAGATCTGGAACGATCTGCACGGCAGCGACAATGCGTGCCGGTGAAAAAAAGCTAGAAAGCTCGCTTGTTAGTCAAGCTATGGATATAACGCGCTTATCAATGGCCACCTTGTGATCACTCTGCAGCTCTTCGTCATTAAATGGCGCAGGTTCAGTATGCTGGCTTAATCCAAGCTCAAATAGAGCCGCAGAAACCGCTTTGGACGCTTCAATTGCACTAAATTCTCCATTCTCGGCAAAGTAATAGCCAAGCCTTCCTGAAGGAGCCTCGTGAGATGCGATGCGGTCCAGCAGGACGATGAACAAATCGGCAGCTTCGGTACAATTCATAGTCAATTCTCGCCTGAAGCAGGAAGCGAGAATCACGCACTCTCGTTCACGTCAACATGCGGCCACAGATTCAGGCCCAGTCCCACGAACCCGGCTTGGCCTCTCTTGATCGCGGCTAGAATTAACCAAGGCAGCAGTATGGAGTGCATGTTCTGGACACCGCTGTCTGCCACTACGCCGATAGGAGTGCCCCAAACTACCCCTGGCATGATGATATAGGTCTTCACGTAGCCTGTATGATTTAGCTCATTCAGCTTTCCGCAATCAAATTTACATATGTGCAGACAGGCAGACCTTCAGTGTCAGCCTTGACCACTTCGAGGTCTACATTCCGATGCCAAGCCGCATCTGGCAGGGCTTCAATTCCAGGTATGTCCGTGTCATTGAAGGGTTCCTGGTAGGAGAACGTCCCCGCTGCTGCACGATCGAGGTCCGCGAGTTCACCTAGTTGGAGATGGTTATAGGCGGAACACATGCGAGCAAAATAAGGTCCCACCAGTTCCCGACTGCAAATGCATTCACAGAAATTCAGCCCAGGGCCTTGGCGTGTAGATAAGGACGTACACAGTGGATGAGAAGTGACCGTTGACCAGTCCCCTCATATCTCTTTTTCAGCCCCCGAAGGATCGCTTGCATGGCAATAGCATCATCACAATCAACCTGGTAGATGAAAAAATTAGCACAGCACATCTATCAGGGGAGATAATCAGCACAATGGAGAATAGAATATCAGCTTCCGACGCTAGGTCCTCGAGTTTATCAATGTCCTGGTATGAGCCTATGGCTGTTTTGAGCCCCAGCGAGCGGAGTCTAGCAGCCTTTTCTTCAACCCGAACAAGTGCTGTGATATCAAATGAGGCTGCCCGGGGATGGGCAAGGAGGCGAGATGCAACTGTTCCTCCGATGTAGCCTGGTCATGCGAGGTTGGTATGAATGACGCACCCCATGAAGGCATGCCACATACCTGTCGCGCCAGTAATCAAAATCTTCGTGGTATTGGAAGACATTGTGAATATTTGGCGAGTGGAGAAGCTGCTGGAGCCTTAAATACAGACTGCTTATGAAGCATATAGTTTTCCGAAATCTCGGGCAATGCGTGCATTCTTGGTCAATGACTAAGATTCGGATACACTTGTGTGCGATAGCATGCCGGTTTGCATTGCGACATCTCCGCGGGCGAAGTATACATAACAGTGCACAGACTACCAATCCCCGTCAAAGCCATTGAACCCTGAAAGTGAATGAGTAAAGGGCTGAGGTTTCGACAACTTAGCCACTTACCGGTCAGCAAGAAGACAGGGAAGAACCTCTTCCTCTCTAACATCGAACACCAGTTCCAAGCACTCGTCAACCTCTGCAAGCCGACCGAATCTACTTTCAGCAGAGTTTGCAATAAATGACAAATGAAAAAGACTTGCCCCGTCTATACAGCTACCAGCGCTGAAAAATGAGTCCGCCCCGGAGCCGTCGAATCCGTGTCTAAAGAAATCAGCCAGAATTTCCCGTATGCAGTTCTCGGTCGACCCAAACTCGTCCTCTATGTAGGAGCGGATCGCAGGGTTATTGGACAATGCAGGTATCTGCCCGAGCGCATTGCATATAGGGAGGAGAATGCGGTAGATTTGCGAGTATTTATCTGTTCAGGTGAGGAATCAGTCTGGAAAATCAAGCAGCGCGCAGATGCCATACCGAGAAACATCAGCGCATTCGGCACATTTTCATCGCCCATGTGGATGACCCCGCTCCCTACCCAGGTACCCACACTCTTCTGTGCACGGTGCAAGATCGCGTGCATCATGCGCGAGGTCTTAGGTGCGGGTTGCACACGATTAAGCCCCTGCCCCGTGTCGCGCAGGCGGTAAGAAGACTTTTCTGAGAGGAGGTCTTGCTCCGCCAACGACCACAGGTGGAACATGTCTGCGTTTGATCTTCAGCAGCAGCTGACAATGGCAAGGAAGGAATAATAGCGGCTCACCGTGTAGAATTTCACGCCACAGCGTCAGACTCTGCATAACATACGCGTACTGCTTCGAGTGATCATGGCTAAGTCGCGCCCCGCCCTTTCCAGAGCGGATTGCGAGACTTGACTTGGGGTCCTTAGCTTGAGTAGCGTGGAAGTTGTCTTTGAGGTAGATGATCATGCGCTCGCACGGATCTCGGTTGGTCCCTAACACCATTGCACATTAGACGTAGCCCCGCTGCCATTGTAATGGATAGAGACGCACGTAAGAAGGCATGGTTGTCTCCAATGCTGTATAGGCATTGCCGTATACTCTCCGCAGGCAGCCCTGACCGCTCATAGCGCACGGCGAGCGCCTCGATCGCGCGCTCCTTCAACTTGATATCTTTCTGGATGTCGCGGCGCATGCGGCCTTCCGAGTATATCTCCTTCGTGGCAACCGTGATCAGATCATCGCGGAGCACATCGAGCGCACCATGCTCGTCCAGGACGGTGTACACCGTCTTGATCTCTTTCACGCAGGAGAAGTTCAGCATGTCCCGTACTTCAGGAGACTGGCTGTCCTGTTTATAGGCGTTGGTGGTGTGCACGGATGAATGAAGTAGCCCCACGAACCTGGAGGATGTACATAAGCTTGCCGTACGTCGTGCGCATCTTATCGGGGTTCATAATTTTATGTCTTCTGCCGAGCTCGAAGATCTGCTGGTAAAAGTCTGCGTTGGCCTCAAAATCACGATCGGTGAACAGCTCCTGGCCCTGCTTGTAGTCGGCAGCCAGAACCAATCCGGACAGAATGGCACACAGCTCGCGTATCTGATGCACAATACGCTTGGACTTGGACATCCCGCCACCAATGATATCAATCTTGTCGGTGTATTCGGATACTTGTAACGCGGCATCGAGGAGGCGGAGATATTTTCGTTCTGTAAAGTATTAGCTAGGGTAGACAGAATGCGCTGTACTTTGCTGACCTCCATGCAACAGTCGTAATGGTATGAATCTACTCCGTTCGACAAACCATTCGGCCACCTTGACTCCCTCGGCTGGCTGCGCCCCCGGGATTTGGATTGGAATCCCCACCACTCGTTCTAGTTCATCGTCAGAGTTGGCCTTGCCATCATCTTCCACCTCCATCTTGCAAATATTCTTTTAGTACCTCTCAGCCCGCGCTTATCGACGAGGCCCACCTGATCCTCGAGGGCCACCGGCCCTTTGGCACGATTTGAGGCTGGTGCCTTCTGCTGCAGTGTTTTCGATACATGTTTGCTGCGGGTCCCTTTGCGATGCTGCGCCGCGAAGCAGACTTCACAGAAATTGTCCTCACAAGTCTCGCAGTGCACCTGGGCGGGCTGGTCTGCGCTCAGGCATGAGACCTGGACTGATACAGCGCAAAGATAGCACCTACTAACCTTCGCATTCTATGCAATACCCTTCGGCCGCGGGTTTTTCGGCGGTATCTTCGTCCCATCCCCCTGCGGGCTTGTCTTCCTCCCGATACTTGGGATGCTCGAGGTCATCGTGGTTGCTGAGGATGTTCTCCAGCGAGAAAGTCGCGCTGCCAGATGCAGCATTGGCTTGTGACGCTTCCGCAGGAGGTTCGGCCATGCTGGATGGCTTGTGCAAGTGGTGAATGAATTTGCGAATCACGATCGGCGACGCGGTCGGTGACCAACTGAAATTTACTGAGTGATCGGCCGGCCAAGTAAGTCCGGTTCGACGTTGGGATACTTCCGCTGCTATGCAGGCTAAGTGAGACTAATTCAAGAGACGATTGGCTGCGAGTTCCACAAAGTCGAGGTCAACACGTTGAAAAAACTCATGTCCGTGTAATAAGGTGCATTATCATTATAAATTACATAAACCTGCAAATGGCGGGAAAATCGCTCCTCACAGGCCCCAATCTATATTATCCTTAGATTATGATCGAATGACACCTATTTGTCGAGCAGGCGGCGACGAAGTCCAGGCATCGCTCCGCCTTTCTTGCTTCCCCGAACAATCATTCACGTCTTTCGTATTCCAATCATCCCCGTCATCCCAGGACGACTCCCAATCCTTGTTCGACTCGGGATCTATGGCTGCTAGTGCTATAGGCTCGGGTATCGCCTGGAAGGAACGAGGAGTGTTCGGGTTAGGCGATGGTGAGTTTATGGCAGGCTGATGCGCGGACTGGAGACGCAGGGGCGCCGGCGAGGACCGCTGATACCGATGAAGCGGCGGAGGCGACAGGCTTGTGCGGCGTGAGGCAGGCGATGTGCTGCCACTTGCGAGGCTGGGGGGGTATGCATGCGCGACAACAGACGTCTCTGCACTGACGGTGCCGTGTGATGTAGAACTTCCGGTGGATTTGGATTCGTCGGCGTTGACAGAGGCAGGCGTGCTGATACGCTTGTGCTCGTCGCGTGATTGCGAACGCAGATGACGAGGGTTCTCGATGTCATGGCGTGGCGCAGGAGCTGGGTCTTCGTCATCGTCTTCATCATCCGACGGGCTGTGAAACAGCGGCTCGCGAACCCCGTCATCTGAGGATGGGTGCGCCGAATCCGAATCCAGCACGAGAGTGGATTCTGGTGCAGCTTTGACAATAGTGTCTATGAGCCAGAACTGTAAGATGTTCATGATGATAGGGAAGAGGCCCATTGTGCTGCAACAAAGTTAGAAAATATTGCATAACAACAGAAATTAGAGGCTGCTTACAAAATGACCTGGAATGCATCGTGATCACCGGAGCGTGTCCAGCTGAGCAACCAATCTCCAATTTTGAAGATACCTGGGTACAAAGCAAATAGAGCAACTACGAGCAGCTTCATCGTGGTCAGCGCTGAAACATACACGGCTGCTTGGCGCAACCACGGCATAAAGGACGGTGGGGTACCGTACTGGCCGGACTCAAACCCTGACCACCCAAGCTTATCGTTCAAAATGTGGCTCATGAGTCGCAGTATCATATATATGATGCCAACACCTGGGTGGGTTGTAAGCCCGTAGCCCTTCGAAGAGGGAGTACACAACAAGAAGCTCACCCAGAGTCGTGTCGACGAGGATGTTGAGGAAGTAAAACACGCATGCATTCCCCGAAGAATGATGCGAACCAACATCCGATATGAAGACGTTGACACCGTGCACAAACATCTGCCCAATAATTTGTTTCGATACATCCAGCAGCCTGTATCGTGATGCGCAGTCGGTCAGCCCGGACTCGCCGCCCCGACACGCGTGAACATTCACCAAATCTTCCATGGTCGCTTGCTTTTCTCTCTGTGTCTCTTGAAGACCAGGGAAAGGATGACTAGAACGCCCATACCGGCCTGCACAACCTATATGCCAAGAATGGTCGATCCGTGCACTTAGCGCCCAATGATGGCAGGCAAGCTTACGAGTGCTGTTGGACCAAGAAGCTGGCACGAGAACTGATCAACAGGGTAGCCATCGTCTGTGCCATCGTTCGGGGGTGCAATACCCAGGAGAGACATGGCCGCTGTCTAGTGTTTGGGATTTGGAAGTCGTGGTGCTGAAGCGAAAGATGGCTGAATAGTATTGGTCCCGCCAACGCGCCCAGGACCCGCGGCGGTGCACTTACTACTCAGCCTGAATAACTTCCTCCACAACTACGATCTACAAAACGGGCACGACACGTCGATCCGCAACTGTGTAAATCATAAATATACTTGAAACTGCTTGAAAGGAGAGCTGCTGAACATCACTAAGCGATATGAACTATCTCAGAGGCGGCCACCAGGGACCACCTCAGGCTCCGTACGGCAGGGTGCCAAATGAACCACCGAGGGGCGCAGGGCGGCCCATGCCTCCCCAGGCTTATAACGATCCCTCATCCAGCCTGTTCGAGAAGAGGTCCGAACGAAGACCGCCACCGCCTAGATCTGGGGGCGCTTCAGGTGGGAGGTGCTGACCCTTAACTCGTTGATTCACGATTGGGCGCTGATCTCCGCCCACAGATACGGCGTAGTAGGCGCCCCGAGCGATGCTCTTGCGCTGTGCAACTGCATCATTGTGCACCCATCGGACTTTCAGAATGGGCAGCATGTCCTGGTCAAGGACCGATTTCCATGCACCACTCGGTTCGTTCCATCTGCAGTGCTCTTTCGTCCATATGTTGTATATTGAATACGCATCGCAGGCACGATAACACTGGAAAACTGATTCCTGGGACAATCGGCGCAGGAGCAATGCACCGGCAGTGGATTGGTCTTTCAGCTGTAGGTGATGAAACGGCCGTTGAGCCCCTCCCGTCCCCCCCACATCCTTCTGCCCCCGCCTATCTCCAGTCCCTCGATCTCGAAGTCGGCTTCCTACGCCCGCGCACAGAGGTCGCGGAGGTCTTCAGCATGGACGAGATGTGCAAGAACTTTCTCAAGGCTTTCAACGGTATCATATTCTCTCCGGGCCAGTTCCTCGTCTTCGAGTTCCACGGGCACAATTTGAAAGCAACTGTGAGAGGGCTATCCCTTCTCGAGCTAGCCGACGAACAGAGGGGTGGCCGGCGAGAAGGGCAGCGGCAAGAAAACATGGGAGTGTTGATGGACCGGACAGATGTAGGGTTCCTAAAAGCAGGGGACAGTGCTATCAAGATCAAGTCTAGTGCTAAGAAGTAATATTTTCCCATCCCTTCAGGAATTCGCACTGATCTTCGTTAAAGAGCTGCTCCCAATGCGATTTTGGCACCCAACTTCAAATTCGAGGATATGGGCATTGGTGGTTTGGATTCAGAGTTTAGCTCTATCTTCCGTCGAGCGTTTGCATCTCGCGTCTTCCCTCCGGGACTTGTTGAGAAGCTCGGCATTCAGCACGTCAAAGGTACTAACAGCTTCATTGTCAAGGCTATGCGCTCATTCGGTCTATAGGGATTTTGCTGCATGGTCCTCCGGGCACCGGAAAGACCCTTCTTGCGCGGCAGATCGGCAAGATGTTGAATGCTCGCGAACCCAAAATTGTCAACGGTCCTGAGATCTTAAACAAGTACGTCGGCGCCTCAGAAGAAAATATCCGGAAACTCTTCGAAGATGCCGAGAAAGAGGTTTGTGATATTTGACATATCAACAAGCGCAAGTATCTGATACGTCTTTAACAGTACAAGGAGAAAGGAGATGAAAGTGGGCTGCACATCATTATCTTTGACGAGCTCGATGCCATCTTCAAACAACGTGGATCTAGCGGCGGAGGAACAGGTGTTGGCGATAGTGTTGTCAATCAGCTCCTCTCCAAAGCGAGTCTTCCGTATACTGCCTGAGCCATGCGCATACTTATCAACAGTGCGCAGATGGACGGTGTAGACCAACTCAACAACATTCTCATCATTGGAATGACGAATCGTCTCGACATGATCGACGAGGCTCTGCTTCGTCCCGGCCGTCTGGAAGTTCATATGGAGATCTCTTTGCCCGACGAGCAGGGTCGCTTCCAGATCTTGAACATCCACACGATGAAGATGCGCACAAACGGGGTTATGGATGATGACGTAGACCTCCACGAGCTAGCTGCCAACACTAAGAACTTCTCTGGCGCTGAGATTGGTGGTCTCATCAAGAGCGCGACGAGTTTTGCGTTCAATCGACATGTCAAGGTGTGGGATCTCGGCCATAAACCCTCACTTCCTACCTGACATTCATCAGGTTGGTACCATGGCAGGTATCTCAGATGATGTCGAGAACTTGCGTGTCAACCGAAACGATTTCTTGGATGCGCTGGACGAAGTGCACCCCGCATTCGGTGTGTCCGAGGAGGAGCTGCAACAAGTCATTCAGAACGGAATTATCCATTTCGATGGCGTTGTTGACGTACAGTTTCGATCCTCGCCATATCCGTCGCGTTTGCTAAAATAGTCATTTAGGAACTTCTGCGCAGCGGCCAACTGTTTGTTGAGCAGGTGCGAACATCCACACGCACACCTCTCGTCAGCATTCTCTTGCACGGGCCTCCGGGCTCAGGAAAGACTGCCTTAGGAGCTACAATCGCACAGCAATCGCAATACCCCTTCATCAAGCTCATTTCTCCCGAGAGTATGGTGGGCTTCAACGAGAATCAAAAGGTCGCGGCCATTAGTAAGGTATTCTCGGATAGTTACAAGAGTCCATTGAGTGTCGTCGTTGTCGATAACATCGAGCGGCTATTAGGTGCGTATGACCATATATCTGAGATGATGCAAGCTGACAGAGTTCATCAGATTGGGCGCCGCTTGGATCCAGATTTTCTAACGCTGTCTTGCAAACGTTGCTAGTCCTACTCGCTCGGCGGCCACCGAAGGTTAGCCTAATGATTCATATGCCGGACTTTATCACTAAGATCTCATCGATAAAGGGTCGCCGTCTGCTCGTCATCGCTACTACTTCCCTTCGACCCGTTCTGTCGGAGGTCGGTCTCTCTGAAGCATTTGATTCTGAGCTACGTGTGCCGCCCATCTCGAGTCTCGATTCCCTGGAATACGTCCTCCGTGAAGTTTCGCTCTTTGATCGTGACGATGATCGCAACGCAGCGGTTCAAATGCTACGAGAAGCTGGCTTCCCACAAACGTCTCAAGAAGTCGGCACCAACGGTCTGCACATCGGTGTCAAGAAGTTGCTTAGCATAATCGAAATGGCCAGGCAGGAACCGGACAATGCCGCGCAGCGATTGGTCGGGGCTTTGATGGGACTTGGGATGTGATCGGATCGGAATAACCTCTGTAGCTGTCTCTGGATTGTGTTCGCATAAACCGTAATACTCTTCCAGAAAGATTATATGAAGTGTAATCTGTGATTGAGGTCCTGACGGGCTTCTCGCCGTGACGGCGCTATTACCGTGTGTTTCTCGTGGGGTTTTCATGCGGGCATCCTAATGAGGAACCAGGGGTCATCGGGGCTGGTGCAAGGCTGAAGTGCTTCTTCACTTTCAACTATCACCTCCTTCACATCGCCTACCATGTCTACCGAAGTTATCCAGGATACAGAACCTGAAAACCTTCCGCCTTTACGCCGGTCATCATCGCAGCCAAAGCCCAAAGGCATATTGAAGAATGCACCGCCAACGAGCCCAGGGTACCAACAGTCAGTCTCAGAGTGCCTCCTGAGCGATTGGCTTAGAAAGCTGAAATCATTGATCTCGTCAACAGTAGCCTGCAATGGGATGAAGCCAACCTCGCTTTAACTGAGATTCAGAAAGACAGTCTCATGAAGATAACGGAACCTAAGACCCCTTACGTCAGATATAATGCAGAGACAGACGAAGTCGAAGGCGGTCAGCATATGTCCGTTGCCCCGCGAGCAGCAAAACGCTCATATTTTCAATAGATATTCCCGGTCTAGATCTAGGAGGGTTTCATGCATCACCACCCGGTGGGACAACATCAGCTCTGGATGACACTTCTGCCCCTTCATCGCGGAGAACATCTCTCTCAAGCACAGGTCGACCAACTGGATCTATTTCAGGCGGCTCTGGCAGTGGAAAGTCCAGCCGAAGTACGAGTTTCAGCTTGCCTGAGGGCATCAAAGGGAAGGTGCCCAAGGATGGACGCGACTTGGGTGGGGAAGTCGCAAGCGATGATGAATTGGATCCAGATGGTATTTATGAACTCATACACATCGACTCCGGCATCTGAAACGCGTCTCCCCAGCGGCTGCGAAGCATGAAGCTTTCCTTAAGCTCAGAAACATGCACTACAAATTAGAGGTGTGTCTCGTATTTTGAGCCAAAACAACGGTCGCATAGAACTAATCAATTCTGTAAAGCCCAAAGCCAAGGATGCACTGAGAACGACGACTTTTGATGATGAAGATGATACCGACTCGCCTCTTCCTGAATCACCTCCTCCTATGCCAGATGTTCATATGCAAAACGGAGACAGCTTGCATTAGCTGTGGCAAGGCTCGTAATATCGCAACTAAAGACCTTGCGAGGGCTGCCGAGATGTCTCCGCGAGCACACGGTTCGCTGCCTTATTGTTCCTGCAGCCACGTTCGATTAGATTATCGATATCGTGATCTTGTTTGTACTATTATCTGTAATCAAATCACATAAAATATCTGCTGCTGCACAGTGAGTCGAGAATAAGCCCGCAGGAATTATTCAATCAAGATCACTGTCGTTTCAGCGTAGTGAGAGGAAAGTTGATAAGCATAGCACTTTGGATTCCGACTGAGTGCTCGAGCCTCGATACACCTATGCTCAGCTGTACTCTACCCGGCGGAATGAGGGATACGTTATGGTCTTCCCGTTAGAACGCCCCCGTTGTCTAATGGCTATGACGTCAGACTTCTACTTCACTCGCAGTGAGATAGCTCTTGTCCATCTGGAGGTTGCGGGTTCGAGTCCCGCCGGGGGTTACTTTTGTACGTCTAGGCTAGCATAATGAGCGGTGCGGTCAGCACTACGGTAGTCCTCTGTGTCGTATTTTTGTTGCATCTACTCAAATTGCTAACATGCAAGATAGCAAAAGTGGATAAAATTAGAGTTATGATAGTGATGGGTGGTATAGGGTAAGATGCGGTCTGATGTGGTATAATGAAATGCTAATGGTGATACATATGCAAAATAACCGCTGTGCAGATATAGTGAGAGGATAACGATATCACTTCTTGACTGCCCGCAACTGAGCACGAAGATTGCCATTTTCTGTTTGCATAGTATTGAGCTCGTCCAGCAACGCCTGCATTTGTGTCTGTTCCGATCGACGCATTGCGTCCAGCTCCTCCTGGGCATCTTTCAAAGAAGCCTGGCACTGCGACAACTGGGCCATCAGCTCTCGGCGCACTTTCTCAGGCGCTGACGCGGCCTCCTCCGCCAATGCGAGAGTGCGCGCGCTGAGACTGTTGTTTGCTTCAGTGAGCTGTCTCAGTTGATCTGCTTGCGCTGCTGTATGGACTTCAATTTCATGTTTTTCTGCTGAGATGCGATCCACAACGTCTTGTAAGTTTTGCATTTCATCTTCACTGTAGGCAAAATGAGTGTGCATCTTTCACACAAGACAAAACGACGACTTACACGGACGCATGTCTTTCAGTCATATCCATATGCCTTTCCTCCAGCACGCGAACCTGCTTCTGGTAGGTTTCCAGGGCGTTATTACTCTCTGTCGCGAGTTTTTGGGCACGCTCTGCGTTTTTTTTCAGCAGATCGTGTGCCTGCGCGAAACGCAATAAACGCTCAATGAGGGACCGATCATCCTGGATGAGCGCTTGCACCCGCGCAGCGAATGCTTCAACAGAGAAAACGGCACTGTTTGGGGTTGTCGGATGCGTTTGCGGGTTATACATTGTTTTGAGAGAGCGAACATCCATGTCCGATAGGGAACCTGTTGGGCTGAACATACCAACGGAGCCGCTGCGTGCTTGGTGAGTGCGAGGACCGCCGAGCTTCGCAGCACGTGCCTCGGGAGAAGGGAGCTGTGCCCAGACGGGCAGGAGGACCATCGCCATCTTACTGGCATCGGGAGCTTCTTTCTTCGTGCCGTCCGGTGTAAGCAAATGGCTTGACATGCCATCGAGGTGTATGCCTACTGAGTCGATCAATGTTGCCAGAGATGCGCCACTAGGGACAGGTATATCGTGGGCCGATATAAGGGATCGCAAAGCACTAGCGGCCTTCTCGAGTTCCTCATTAGTCGTAGGAGATGACTTTGTCCATTGAGCTTTCTCCGCCGCCCAACGGGCTTTATCGGCGTCCCATTGTGCCTTTAACTCCTGAACCTGATTTCGCGCCTTCTCCTGCGCGTCTGCCAGTAGATGGTGTAGTTGATTTGCATCACCACTTTGTTCCTCTAGAACCTCTAATCGCCCCTCAAGCGTGTCTCGCTCTCTTTCCCATGCCTGCTTCTCCCGCCTCAATTGCTCGACTTGAGAGTTGAGACCTTCCAACTTCGGCAACTCCCTTTCCAGTGATAGGATTGTTTCCTCCGCAGTTTGCAACTCCATCCCCATCGTTGTTTGGATCTGCTCATTTTCCAATCGTAGATGGGCAATTTCACGCGCCATATTCGCTTGTTGCTTGGTCGTAGCGCTCAAGGTCTCGGTAGCAGACCTAAGCTTCTCTTCCATCGCTGCAATGTCTCCTGGTGATAGAGCACCTCTCGAGGCTTGTGGAATCAAAGCATCCGCATGACCAGCAAACAGATGTGCCCCGTCAAATCGTGCCTTGGATGAAGGAGAAGATGCACTCGTCACGCTCGACGGCGTGGGACTCATCTGCGTACTCCTATTAGGCGTACTGAATCCTGACTCCTCGCCGACCGACGATGGCGCGATTCTCTTCTCGAGATTCCGCACCGAATAACCGAGGACACCTGCGCGATGCTCGAGTAGTTTCTTGCTCACTTCTGAAGAACGCTCTGATATCCTCCACACTTCGCGTTGAGCGGAATCTACACGTCTGTTAGCCGTTTCGAGTTGTTCTTCGGTTTGTTTAGAAACTCTTTTGTGAGCAGCGTTAACTTTGGACAATGAAACCGCAGCGTCGCGAATTTTAGTTTCCAAGTTAAGTTTCTTAGACATGGCACCCAGACGAGAAGCGAGGACTTGTTGCTCCTTGTGGTGACTTAGCTGCAGCTCTTGAATGTGTAGATTAGCGTACCTTTTTCAGCTCCTCGGTCTCTTCGGCACTGAGAATCTCGAAATCCCTGCTATCCACCACTGCCTCGCTGGTGAGAAGACTCATCAGCAGCTCGTCCCTAGTAGTGAGTTGGCCTGATTGAGAGATCGACATGAATGATTTGACTGGTGTTCGAGGCGTCGAGGGACCTGCTCCGGGAGAGCTTGTGGCAGACTTCCGGACAGGCGACGACCGAGTGGGAGACACAAGTGTTGAGCCATTGGACTGAGGCCTTCGTAAATCATCATCACTGGAGGGAGAAACGGGTCTTGGAGGTAATTTCTGCTTTCGCAAAAAGAGAGCCGCAGTAGTGTTCTTGGGACTGTTCTCCAGAGGGGGTGTGGGAGACTGGTCCACCCATGGTGGTTGCTGAGACTTGCCAGATATGTTGAGAGGAGAGACAGTCTGGACCGGACTCGGTGCACTTAGAGGTGGCGTAGAGCTACCACCGCCGCCCAGAAACCGACGTACGCCGTTCATGGCCAAAGTCGCAGCGGTTGGTGGATGTCTGAGATCAGAAGAGGTTGCACTGGCTCGGCACTTCTGCTGCTTTAGGCTTGTCCTGCGGCATCGAGACACCCTCCGTTTCCGTTCTGAGAACTGAGGCTCTGTCCTTCCTCTCTCATGACTTTATGTCTTTTTCATTCGAATGGCCTCGCTTCAGCGAGCAGTTCCATACCGATGCAATTCAAATGCTCAATACCGCTCTCAACAAGGGTAACAAACCCCCGGTCATAGCGGACAGGATCGAAGTGGTAGAGCTCGAGATGGGGTCTGAACCGCCCGAGTTAGAAATTAGGGATATTGGCGACCTGACTGTCGACCAATTCAGAGGCATATTTCGCTTCACATATGCAGGCGATGCGCATATTGTTTTGAAGACAAAAGTCCAAGTGAGCTCTTATATTTGTGCCTCATTGCCGTACTTTCGTGCTAACATTCGGACTCATGTGCAGGCCAATCCATTGAATCACAAACAACCGGATATACATCTGATGTCGGGATCGCGGGGTATGCTGGCGGCAAAGCAACCTCTCGTAGTGCCCATGCTGCTGCGTCTATCCCATTTCAAACTCAACTCCTATGTCGTCCTCGTTGTTTCGAAACAGAAGGGGATTACCCTTGTCTTCAAAACCGATCCCTTGCAGAACGTGGACATCAACAGCAGTTTTGATTCCATTGCAGTGATTCAGAAATTCATCCAGAAGGAGATTGAGGGACAGTTGCGACAGATGTTTAGGGAGGATCTTCCTGGCATCATTCACAGACTTAGCCAACAATGGGTCAAGGCCAAAGTGGAAGCACCATATTTGAACAAAGCTGCGCCATCTTCCCCCCGAAGACAGGTCTTCGATAATATGTCTGCTCCGGATTTATCCGGTGGTCCTATATCGAGCAATGTCGGATTACACCAACATTTACTTCGCCAACATTCCCTTGGTCCAGGTCCATTATCTTATGGTCGCGGTCCGTCTTCTTCTTCGGGGCGCTCTGTTTCTATAGCGAGCAGCGGCGGAAAGCACAGGTTACGCCCGAAAATCAGCCCTCTTGTCCCTGAGGAAGCTGCACCAACCTCTTTCCCAGATCTAGAGAATTTCGATCCCACCTATGGTCTCCGCCCTGAAGGCGTTCCAGCCAAAAGTGTATTTACATCTTTCGGTCAACTTTTTTCGCCCAACAAGGGTCTTGCAGACCTAGCCGAAGAATCTGATGGGCCTGAAGGAGAGTACGGGTATGAAGAATCAGGGTCATTTGATGTGGTTGACTGGGATGACACTGTGCCAGACTATTCTCCACCGCCGTCCGTCTCCTCTCTTGGCCAGCAAGACGAGTTTGAGACCCGTCCCGCCGTCGGAGGAGGGACCATCACGCGACCGAGAATATATCATTCCCAGTCCATGATTCAATCGCCTGTCGAGAGCCCTGGATCACCTATACACCAATTTCCCTTTCCAAACAACCTTGCGCAACAGTTTGGCGCGAGAGGACGGACGCAGTCATCTATTTCTGCCACCAGCATGATGGAGTCGTTATATGGACCTAATCTTGCTCGTCCACGATCAATGTTCGAAGTGCCAACTACATCTACTCCACCACTTCATCCCGGCACAACAAGACATGAGGGTGCCCGCACGCAGCCTCATTCTCGTTCCAACAGCGGGTTGAGGCTTGCTGTCGCCACTCCACCTTCCCCATTACGCTCCTCCGACGACAGTGAAGGCCAGGGAATATATATACGACGTCCTCGAGCTAACAGTGGGGCTTTCTCTACCTCTACATCAGCACATGACCCCTTCGCATCAGGCTCGCCTCCAAACGGTCACGAAATACACGAACCTAACCCTCAAATTGTTCTACGACCATCGCTCAACAACAGTATACACCAATTGTCAACGCTCAGCCACTCGAATCACACCCTCTCACCGTATACTCGCTCCCTCTCGCACTTCACTGTTCGCAGTGTGCCCCCGCGAGATCCGGGAGCCCTTAATGGAATTGACAGACAGCCGGTGAAAGCGAAGCGCAAGCGTATTTACCGTATGGGTGGGAAGACAGCACCGGCCTTACCCAGCCCGACCTCACCGGCTCCCATAGAATCAGTGAAACCTCCTTCAGAATTCGACGCGTCGGATATGGATCGCTATTTCCGTGCAGATGGCATCCCTGGATCCCCAGATCTATCATCGATCGAGTCTCCAAGACAGGCACGACCCCATTTACAAGCCTCGTTTAGACATGCAGAATTTGCATGACCCTTGCATCTACACTCACGAATACCCTCACAAGATGGATATCTATACATATATTATAATATTTCACATTTGTTCTTCGTACGCGTTGGTATGACCTTTGAGATCTTACTGTAACAAGATAATTATTGCATAATGTTGAACGCGGGTGAAAGGGTCTGAGCGGGAAAGCCAATATCAGAAACCGGCATGACTGGTGATGAGGAATTTAATTCAAATTCCTGGAAGGGCCACATGTCAACATTGCAATCTGCTGTATCATTATTCAGATGACGATACCCACATCTACATGCATGGACGGAAGCCGCGACGTATTCTGGCGTGCCGATGGCTGTTGGCGCAGCTGGCGGAAGTCGTTGTTCATATAAGTTTTGGTCAACCCCGTTGTGGTGGGAGAGCGGAGCAAAGCTATGGGTGGCGACAGCGTGACGAGTCCGAAGACCTCTGAAGCTGGGGACTTGCGTTTTGGCGTTGAAGGTGTAGGAACAATGGGCTGTAAGAGGTTTTCAATGCTTTGAAGTGAGAGCTCAACATGCTCCGGAAGCTCGACAGAAACTCTTGCACCATCTTGATCGACTGCGATGAGCCTCGATCGCACAGAGTCGAGATTGTTGGTGGGCCCGGGGGAGAGAATCGACATCATTGAGGTGCACAGTTTGACGAACGGGTCGGTGCCTACATCTGTGACTTTCATCAAGTCCCGCTCTGGAAGCCAGTCCAAGGCTGATAGAATAGCTTCAGCGCTTTCTTTGTCGAAACCTGCGAGTGCCGCTTCAGACTCGGATATTGCGGAGAACGTAGCACGCATCTCCCGCTCGACTCGGTCCGTGTCAATATGCTCTGGCCGAACTTCCTTGAGGAGTCGCAAGGACGGAATAAAAGACGTCTGAAATGATGTGAATGAGACAGTGGAGTGCTGTAGACTGTGCAGAAGAATGAGAGCGATAGAGAATTTGAGGTCGTGGTCATGCACTATATCTTTTGACAGGCACACAGCAATCCTAGTTGCATATGCTGTTTCGATGTGCCCATCTACCAGAAACAAGAAGCACTGCGCCAGGGTCTGGGCCAATCTGGGTATCGTTTTGATGCTCTCCGAGAACCAGGTCGTTGTGCTTGACTCCTCGTTGAGCAGATCCCAAATAAAGCGCAATGCAATTGTCACTTGAAATCGGGCAACATTGTAGTGTGGATCATTCGCCATTGTGTCTTGCAAAGAACGCAAGACATCCAAAAGTTGTTTGGCTTCTTCAATCAGAATCCATTCTGCGATGCCAATAATGCCGTTATCAAGGTTGATGAGTAATTTGAAGAAGTGGAATCTGCTCTCCAGATCCAAAACAAAGAAAAATGAGCGGATCTCTGACAGAAGGCTGGGTATCACTGTCGATATCCAATGCAACTGTCGCCCATCCGTTTGTAGGAGATGGTCAACCAAATAGAACACCTGAATCAAGTGATATGCAGGGTCTCCGTGGTTGACGTTCACACCGTGCTCCAATAGCGTTCGCAAAACGATCTGAGAGCCCGGCTTGCCTGACTCGGTGCGCACGTGCGGGGAGGTTAGCCCTCGCATAACCCTGACACATGTCTGTCGGGTTTTGTTAGCGGCTATGCTCTGCGGGCTGCTCTGAGCGTATTGCATATCGGCAGCATCTGTGTAAATGAACACATCGGCAATGGTGATGGTGAAGGAGCGAGTCAAACGAGCTGTGAGAGGGTAGGCGGTAATGAGTTTGTCGAGGAGGCGTAGAAGATCGTTCGATGTGGCGAAAAGTAGGCCAATGAGCTCCGGTGTGAAGGGTGGTGGTGGTGTAAGTGTGAAATGGGTCCCCAGATCCTGGCTAATGCGAAGCAGGATATCTGCTAAACAAGGCACAAGCCCATGTGTTCGCTCTCCCCATAAGGCTTGTAGGACATGCCACTCGCGTAGTTCGTCTTGATCCAATTCTTGTTCAACTACCGCTAGGGCGACACGTAGAACTCGCAGTTTCTTCGGCGTCCTTGGGCTGCCTATGTCCGCTGTCAGCTCTTCCACTGCAGCTGCCACTCCAACATCAGAGATCAATGCTGCTTGTCTGAGAGCAAGACGTTCATCCTCGTCTATAACCGTCAAGGGCTGTGGTAAGTTCAAAACGCATTTCGCCAGGTCTTGGCTATGTGCAGAAGCCGGCTGATGTGCTATACCCATGAGTATGCTCTCCGCATGAGCACCGGATAGTGTTGGGCTCTCATTAACACTGGTCATGCAATCAAGGCGGTATGTCATTTGGCGAAGTAGCATCATGTGATTGACGATCTGCAAAAGTGATTAGTACTATGTTATACAGGTCTGTTTCGATCCACCCACCTCTTGATATCCATCAACACCCTGCCATAATCGAATGACAGCGAGAGTGCGTTCTCTACAGCGATCATTGGGAAGGCTGTCTGACCAAGCATATACGACCAATACGCAAGCAACACCAATAAAAGCTCTTAAGAATGCGACGAATTGATCATGTGAGATGTCAGAATCGTCGGGCTCGAATAGTGCAACAACTCGAGACTGAACATTAGGCAGAACAGGATTTTCTGCGAGCTTAGCAAGGATTTCCGGATGAGTGATCATGCATTGAAGCCATATCCCCAAAGATGATTCTGATGTGCTAATGTCTTTCAGCAATGCAGCTGCGGCTTTAAAATCGCCTTGGGTATTGGATAGCGTGTCTTCCAAGATATGCCATTGTTGGATCCTAGTAGCGAGTTTTTTCGCGCTTTGTTTGGTATCCCGGTCCAATGCAGAGTTTGCTTGGAGATCATCAAGCATGCCTATAAACCAAGGGGCTGATAAATGTCGGCCTATGACGGGGTTGGTTGACGCGTCTAAAAGACGAAGGAGGGTCGCCTCATCCATGACACCAGATGAAAACACACGCTCAAGGTCGACTTTTTGCTACAGCAAAGAGGATAAGTGGTTGACTTTCGAGAACAGGTCTCTACGAACCAGGATAAGGCAAGCCATCTCAGAATGCTGTGAGGCCGCACGAGATAAGATACCTGCAATCGAGTACGATTGGTCAAAGCTCTGCCAATCCATCTATTATTATGTGGGACAGAAACCGCAAATCAACTTGACGTGCCTTGGGACCAACAGCACCTGCAACTTTCTCCGCAAATGCTTCAAGCACTTGCACAGGTACATCATCTGACACCGGCTTACGCATGTTCCAGAAGGCTTGTTCGAGATCAAATTCGTCCTCATCAGCTTCAAGGTCTGCATATAGGTGTGGAAAATCCGGCAAGTCCCAGTCGTCATTGGAAGGTTTCAGACAAAGCATGAGACGAATTATCAACATCAGAGAGGGGGAGTCGGGTATGAGTGCAAGCAATTCATTCGCAAGCCACGTCGGCTCTGCGGAGTTGGAAGGGTCAACGGAGCGTGTCAGTGGTATTGGTTCAGGAAGTTGGGTCTGCATAGGCTCATAGGCGATTGGTGGTGGAGGTATTTCCGTCGATACATCTCCGTAGATCGCGATAGATACACTTTCAAACGCTCCTTTGAAAATCATCAAACGCGTAGCCCACTGAAGAGCAGCTGTTTAGCCACCTGGACTCAGAGAGTAGAGACAGCGTACCTCGGCACCCATTTCCACCACGAACTCCATTTCATCACCTGTATACGCAAGCAAACTAGGTACCAAGGCATTTGAGGCCTTCGGTTTTTGCTTTCCATCAGCAGGATTATGTACGGGCAATGCGTTGAAGAACACTTCTAAGAAGAACGCCTCGGGTTCCGTCCGACTGAGACAGAATTAAGTTCATCGGCAGGAAGCAGGACAACGAGCTTGGAGCCTTACGCTATGGTACTAGGACTTTGAGAGAAAGGTAAGGCGTCCGTTGGAAAGATACGAATACATTTCACGCGAACTGGTGCGGTGAAGCGAATGGCCGCCAAGTTCGAAGGACCCTCCGGCACCAAATTACACCAATGAAGGAGCATTGGAACGGAATAAGCGAGGGGCTCTTAGCCAAGCGTTGCTGAAGGGTTTCTCGGGAGATAGATTGCGATAGAGCAGCAAGCCACCTGCACTAGCGACTGACCACTGGCAGCGTACGATGCCGCTGTAAGACGATTTGGGTAATATTGTAATTGACACCGGTTCACGATCGGCCCGTGATTCAGATTGTAGTACTAGTAGATCCTGCAGCCAGCTGCACTGCTGCAGCGCGTCCGACAGCGCCGCGTAGATCATGTTTTCAATTTCAGTGCGCACAGACAGCCTTCTACGAGTAGCAGATTCGTTCATGACCATCTGAGAGAAGATAGGGAGTGCCCAACACTTTTGAAATTTACTGCCACATCTCTCAACTCATATTGATGATATTTATGTACACCCGTATCTACCTTAGATATGGCGCATAGTCTATTTACTTACATGAACCATTCTGCTTCTTGACAGTCTGTGTCAGCTTGACGCCTACATGATCAGCTAGTGGGACCTGCGGTGACTTCTAACTTAAGAGACTTGTGGAGCCTTAGCTGATCAACATGATCCAACTTTGAATGATGACTGTCTACACCATCCTATCAGATAGTTGAAGAAGGAGAAATAGCTTAGACATGTAACAAAAGATGAGCCTGTGTATTGATACAATGTAGACTGACGATGAGGCACAGGAACCCAGTGTGATCCAGTGTGATCTGCATACATTTACCTCCATTGACTGTGACGGTCCAAAGTGGAGAGTGTTGGTGATCCGGGCTGTCAGGACCTCGATTTTGGTGAAAAATCCCTTGAGTTGTCAGATGTAACGTTGCGCTGCCTCCGGAGAACAACGCAGCAGCTGATCAGCATCCATTCACGAGTCGGAGATTTGGAAAGAAATAGAAAAAAAGCCTGAAAGTCCTTCTAAAATCAAAATAAGAGGAGGGAGACTCAGTGGCATGTCTGAAATGTGTTCGAAGATACGAAGCAAATTATTCCAAAGTGAGTCGAACGAATTCAAGGCATGTAAAGGTGGTGTGGTAGGTTTTTGCACCAGGTACGATTGGCACTGGTGTGATGTGATCATTCCGCCAAACGCGGCCGCCACAAACCTTTTCAGCCGCAGTGACAAAGTATATCACTGCCGCTTTCTCAGGTTACACACCACTCTCAGTTACCCACTCCTCCTTCTGCTCAAGCACTACACTACCGCTTCTATGCCCACCTCAATGAGCCATCCGACTTCCATCAACTTACCGCCCATGCCTAGCCTGGCCGTCTTAGAGAACAGTGCCATTAGAACGAGAGGGCGCAGCGGCAGTATCGTGAAGGTCGAGACAGTCGGCGACCAGTATTCCGAGCAGATTCTAGACCGCAGTGCATACCCCAACGTAAATGCAAGCTGGGTCAACGCAAAAGGTGAGCCCATTGCATTGAAGGGCGATTTTCAAGCCCTAACATATTTCAGGCGCCTGGGCCATTCACTGGGTGCTCATTGCTGCGGGGAAACTCATCATAGACAACATCCCCGGCATGACTACCCAGATTAGCTGGACAATGGTTAATTTGGCCTATCTTTCTGTACGTATCACTAATCATCATATTTGCCTTCTTGCTGATAGCGTCCCCCAGTTGACATATCTTATGTTCCACTGGGTTACTGGTGTACCATTCGATAGTGAGCTTCACGGAGGAGCCTACGACGATTTGACGATGTGGGAGCAAATTGACGATGGTGCTCAATACACGCCCGCGAAGAAATGGCTACTCTCCGTGCCCATCATTCTGTGCGCTCAATCCAAAAAGCTCCAGTATTTTTGCTTATATCCTTTTTAGCTTCCTTGCATCCACCCATTACACAAACTACAACCCGTGGACGTTCGCTGTTAACCTGACTGCCCTCATTCTCTTTTCTATTGTGCCCAAGTTGCCTGTGGTGCGGAAACTGCTGCGCATACATTTCAATCACGTGCTGATGTGCTCCTAGCTTCACCGCCAGCGCCTTCGCTTCATGACCAGCACCCCATCTGGCGCGTCGACACCTGCCACCCGTTCCAGACAGAATTCGAGGGCGCCTTCTCGCCAGAACTCCCGTCAAGTGTCTCCCACTCGGTCCATCCGGTAAAGGGGAAGTAGGATGGCAGGCTGAATAGGGCATGTCTTACATACAATAAACATACACCGCAGAGAAATTAATCATATCTATGGACCCTCTACCCGTCTCATCGCAACTTATTGCTACACGCCGTAATTTATTTAGTCGATTGTACAGAGTGTCGAATGCACAAGTTGAATTGTGTTTGCCCAAGGGTCCACACTTACGTTTGCGGAGCAACCATTTCCTGGTACTGCTGCAAGCGGAGTCTGCGAAGATAACCGAATGGGGATGTCAGTCAAACAGATTGGGCAGAAGAACACAGACGCACAGGTTTCGTAGCAGCATCAAGATGGTGACTTTACCGACGGCTGGCAGATACATAGAGGCCTGCAATGACGCAGCTGATTGTGGATCAGCAATCTAGATCTAAGAAAGAGTACTTGCCTTCTCCCTAACATCTTTTTCAAAGTTCTTGTCCGCGGCCACATTGACGCACAAACAGCCGTCCTTCAACCATTCCGTTTTCACCTTGTAGCTTGCACTCGGGACTGCGGATACCACAACATCGGATATCGCGAGGCATTGTTGCAGAGTGAGCATACTGGGATGGACAATATGTCTCGGATGGAAGCGCCGCGCCTTCACGGCTCCTGCAGCGACTGAGCCAGAGGGCTCGCCCGAGGACGCCGGTTCCGCGCTACTTTCTGGCGCCGGTGCATGAGGGCGTTTGGTATATTCCTGAATCGAATCAATGTCAACAGAGAAGACGTGTGCACCGTCGTTCGCCAGAAGGGCAGCCAACGGCCTTCCGACAACCTCAGATCTAGGAATAAACCTTAGCTACCATACTATTGAAAGTGATCTGAATGGCAAACCGATTGATCACAGTGATAGTCCTGCCGTATGCTCGATCTCCGTATGGCAATACGGTGTTATACACTCCAAGGTTTTCTAGGCATTTGACCACTGCAAGTGGTGTACAGGGGATAATCGATTTGACTGTGCCTGCAGGAGGCTGATCGTTGGATATGTGCGGAAGGGATCCTTGTGTCGGTACAGGTGACAACAGTGACTGTGGCTCTATAAAACGTATGCTGGCGGCGGATTAGATGCGAATAACGTTATGGACGCAAGAGGGTTTACTTGTGATAGAGGTTATAATGAAATTTGAAGTGCAAGCCCTCGACATCTTTGAAAGGTGACACGATCTGAGAGATGGTAAATATTTGAAAGGCAGATCATTTGAGACTCACCTGCTGAAGGTAATGATCCTAGGGAGAGCGTTGAATATGATCCGAATGGTAAGACTGGTTACAAACCTGCTGTGCCCCATATATAGGGTAATATACCTGATCATTTTTCTGATTGAGTGTAATCGAGAGGGTTGTAGCTACAGACTTACCATGATGCCATCCACATCTTCATCCTCGTTGGCCTCAATGATAGCCTCTTCTACGCCCTCTCCTTCGCCAAATTCTCCATTTTCAGCCGCACCGGTTAGCCTTAAGATGAAATCGACGCCCAAAGCATCGCATTGCTTTTTGGTAAACTCGGCGTACGATTTGCTTGGTGCGGAGGATGTGCCAAGAATCCCAACAAGCCTAGGAGGGCGAGGCCGCTGAGCCAATGACGATTTTACTTCATCGCGAAACGTATCGGCGATTGTGTCAGCTTTAACAAGCAGGCCTTTGCCAGTGTATTCGCTGGACATGGTGGGTTGATCTCAAGTGTAAGCAATTTTTCTCGGAAAGTAGATCGCGTCGCAGCGGGTAGCCGGCATTTCATTCCGCGACGTGACAGCTGTCATATTTCGCGATCGGACTTTCCTCCGGCCTCCGCCTCGAGCAGCTGTAGCTCAATCCCATAAGCATCAAGGGGTGTATGTTGCATTCTACCTACAAGGACTGATGCAAAAGAAGGAAGATTGCATTTGGTAGCTGTGCCCACAACTTCCTGACCGTAATCTGTATGAGATTGAACACATACCGCATGTTTGTTCCCGCCCCAGTGCCACCTCGTCGCCATCAATGCTCATGCATATGCTACTAGCGCTCATTCCCAGCCACGATTTTGGTCAAAAATTCGCGTTTCTCAGGTCACCTATTCAATGTTTGATCTCGCTTCCTGTGTGAACCCTGAAATTGAAACCGTTGAGAAAAGTCATAGAAATACACAAGAAATACAGACGCCCAGGGCCACATGCGGTGGCCACTGCCATGCCTATAACAGGCAGTGGCTGTACCGTGTGGCGCAGAGCGTGCTTATCGCCTGGAGCTCAGAAATGCGGGTCGGCAAGATAGAAAAAATTATGCCCATGCGCATATAGAAATCCAGGAGCTCTTAAGAGTCATTCCAAAGGCATAGCAGATTACTGCCTATCTTGAAGGTGGTCGAAAGTCTCTCCGGTGCCTATTTATGTGTACAGTTTTGCTCGTTTTGATTCAAACTCCGTTCTCCCCCACTTTGGTATCGTTACCGCCACTCTCCCTCATTTACTTCCATTCAGATTGCTTGCAGAACTTCTGGTCCCTCACCAGAATGCATGCAAGTCCCGCTTCTGTCACTCCACGGGGGACTCCTTCTCGTAGGGGTAAATCGCCTTTAGTGGGAGGCCATAGTCCGTCGGGCTCTGCGTCGGGCTCAGCATCACAACCCTCGGATTCTCTCATGAAACCCCCCAATTCCACCTTCACCTCATCACTCGATATTCCTGTTCAAGGTGCCGTGCCGATTAATCCAGACTCAGATGACGAGCGAGAGTCGTTGCCTCACCAATCCAGCCATTCCCTCCAAACTCCAACAGGCGATTCGAAGCGCGCGCCACGCAAGTCAAAGACGGACGCCCTTGCCGCCTTGCATAATCATGCGATAGCATCCTCTGGAGAAGATATCGATATGCCATCCGGAGAGTCTGCCATTCGATATAATAACAATGGTCGTCCAATTCCAGTGAGCCCCGTCCTCGACATGGCCTCTGTGAAAACCGATGCACCTCGAGAAATACCTGCAAATGGCCCGAGGCCTTTTGGCCTGGAAGATTGCCCTTCCTTCTACCCTACCGAGGAAGAATTCAAGGATCCCATGGCATACGTCCGGTCAATATCAGAGGTTGCTCAGAATTACGGCATTTGTAAGGTCATCCCACCTGTTGGCTGGAAGATGCCTTTTGTCACAGACACAGAGGTACATTCTTTACGACTCTCCCTCAATATTTGGCTGACTAGATCTCGCTGTAATCGTTAGAACTTCCGTTTTAAGACTCGTCTTCAGCGGCTCAACTCTATCGAGGCATCGTCGCGCGCCAAATTGAACTTTCTGGAGGCACTCTATCGCTTCCACCAGCAGCAAGGGAACCCAAGGGTATCACTACCAACAATAAACCATAAGCCATTAGATCTTTGGCTATTGCGGAAGGAGGTGCACAAGATGGGGGGCTATGACGAGGTGCGTGCAATCTTTCTACACTCGGACATGTACTGACTTTGGTTTAGGTGACGAAAGGCAAGAAATGGTCCGATCTAGGGCGGATTCTAGGATACGGTGGTGTCCCAGGGCTATCTACCCAGATCAAGAACTCCTACACCCGCGTCATTCTCCCCTTCGAGCAGTTCTCTGAGCGCGTCAAGAATCTGACATCCACACCCTCCCCAAATCATGAATTGAAGACCCATTCTAACATTCAGACTGCCAGTATGCAGTCCGGGAGTCTTCCTGTGTTCAGCCACAGCGGTGAAGTAACTGCCGGTGACAGCCCACCGTCGAGTCCTTTGACTGCGACCTCGAGCCCGCTCTCGGAACCCCCGGATGAGAGTGATACCAAGGGGTCATTCATGCACCAGTCTGATAATGGAAAAAAACGCAGGAGTTCGCGTTCTCAAGATCAGACGACTTGTAAGTCGACAGTTGCCCCGCATTCCTCACGCATCTCACAGTATATCAGTCAACGGGAACGTTCACGAACCATCTGCTTCTATGGCTCCAACCCTTGTTTTCCCAGAGAAGAAGGTGAAGGACCCCAAAGTACCGTCCGAGGTAGGACTGCTTGCTAAATTCCGCCGTTCTTGTTCTTACCTCGCGTATCTAGCCCCACTGCGAGATTTGTCACAAGAAGAACCGTGGAGAAGAGATGTTACTTTGTGACGGCTGCGACTGCGGTGGGTGCACTTGTGCAAGTATTGCTAGCTATGTGCTTGATTGCTCACGCCACCATATTTCAAGGCTTCCACATGTTCTGCCTTGATCCGCCGCTGACTTCGATCCCGAAAGGGCAGTGGTTCTGCCACACGTGTCTTTTTGGTACCGGAGATGATTTCGGCTTCGACGAAGGCGAGGAGCACAGTCTCTCGAGCTTTCAAGCGCGTGACTTCGAGTTCCGCAAGCTGTGGTTTGAGTCGCACCCACCGGCCAACAGTGAAGCCAATATGCTCAAGCCGAATGACACCACCATCAATCGTCTGGGCAATGTGGCAGTCTCAGAATATGATGTTGAGACTGAGTTCTGGCGACTGGTGCAATCACCGGCTGAGACAGTTGAAATTGAGTACGGTGCGGATGTGCACTCGACAACGCACGGCAGTGCTATGCCCACCCTTGAGACACATCCTCTCGACCAGTACTCAAAGGACCCATGGAACCTCAACAACATACCCATAGTCTCGGACTCGCTTCTGCGCTTTATCAAGTCTGACATCTCGGGCATGACAGTGCCGTGGACATACGTGGGCATGGTATTTTCGACATTTTGTTGGCACAATGAGGATCACTACACATTCAGCATCAATTTCAGTGAGTGAAACTTGACATTTTCTAGCGATTACTGCTTATCATTTCTTGCTAGTGCACTGGGGTGAGACCAAGACATGGTATGGCATTCCTGGCGACGATGCAGAGAAATTTGAGGCGGCGATCAAGAAGGAAGCCCCAGATTTGTTTGAGGCCCAACCCGACCTTCTGTTCCAGTTGGTGACTCTTATGAATCCCCAGCGTCTTACAGATGCAGGTGTTCGTGTCTATGGGTGCAATCAACGAGCAGGCGAGTTTGTGGTCACTTTCCCGAAAGCCTACCATGCTGGTTTCAACCACGGAGTAAGCGACTTTCTATTAGTTCACGAAATCTATCACAACTAAAGATCCTCCAGTTCAACTTTAACGAGGCTGTGAATTTCGCATTGCCGGAATGGCTATCTTATGGCCGTGACTGCGTGCAGCGATATCGCGATCACAAGAAGCTGCCTGTCTTCTCGCACGATGAGCTGCTTATTACCATCACGCAACAATCTCAATCTATCAAGACTGCCGCATGGTCAGTTGCACAATTATCTTCATAAGAGCACGGTCCTCAACCTCTATTAGGTTACTTGGCAGCCTCAAAGAAATGATCGACCGCGAAGTGGGTCGCCGTGCATACGCCAGATCTCTAGGTCTCAACGAGATTCTCGAAGAAGAGGATCGGCCAGAAGACCATTACCAGTGCACTGTTTGCAAGATGTTTTGCTACCTCTCGCAGATCACCTGCCAGTGCAAAAGCGAAATTGTCTGCATCGACCACGCGGAGCACCTCTGCGATCACAGTGTTTCTCAACTGGTTATGCGGAAACGTTTCTCTGACGGAGACCTTAAAGATACACTCCTCAAAGTTCAAGAACGTGCCGCGATGCCAGCTGTTTGGCGCAGCAAACTCAACAAGATGCTGACTGAAAGCGCAAGACCGCAATTCAAGACCATGCGAACCCTCCTAGCTGAAGGTGACCGCATAAACTACAATATTCCAGAGCTTGTTCCGCTGCGCAAGTGTGTCGCCCGGGGCAACGAGTGGATGGATGCTGCCAATACGTATCTCATTCGGAAGCAGAGCCGAAAGCGGTCGCGCAGGTCTCGCGGTGGCAAGCAGACGGCGGCCGAGGCAGACGATCCAGCAGATAGGCCAGACGGCGGGCTCGAGGAGCTGTACGCTTTACTACGGGAAGTAGAGAATCTCGGTTTCGACTGTCCCGAAATAGGCAGCTTGCAGGCGCTTGCTCAACACACCGAGGAGGCTAAGGTGCAAGCGCGTCGCTTGCTGGATATTGTTGATAGGGAGCACGACCGCGAGACCTTCATACAGGATTGCGAACGGCTTCTGCTTCAAGGCACATCTATCAACGTTCATTTGGACGAACTTTTCGAAGTTCAAAAGATTGTTACTCGCGAGCAGCTGATCAAGGAGCTCGAAGAGGCAGAAAAGAACGCTGATACTGCAACCACATTGGAAGACATTCGTCATCTTCTAACCCGGGCTCGTGCTTGTAATCTCGCGCTTGACAACAAGTACATGAAACTCCTGGAGGATAGACAAAGAGCTGGCGACAATTGGGAGGAGCGCGCGAAGAGTATCCTCGCACAGCCTTTCAAGACAATCGAGGAGCTGAGCGATTTCTCTAACATGGATCCCAACATTCCCATCGATCATGCTGTTTTGGATCGCCTTCTCTCTGCCCTAGGCAAGGCGCAAGAACTCGACAAGCAAGCGAAAGCTTGGTTGGTTCCGGAGGCCGGGGCCGCGAAACCCAAAGTGGCAGATGTTTTGCGACTTGTTGCTAAAGCAGAGAAAGAGTACAGCATACCGTCCATCTCTGATCTAAAGCGAACCGCCGAGATTGCGGCGGATCTCGAGAGCAGATGCGATGATGTCCTCAAAAACCGTTATCAACATCGTGAGGATGGTGACTTGTTCGAGTCCATGCGTAAATGGAAAGCTTATGCAGTCGATCATCTTGCAATGTTTGCTTTACCCATGTTCGACAAGTTGGACAAGCAGCTCCTGGTACATTACAAGTGGCTCGAATCTCTGCCTTGGTATTGCCCTGAGCACAAAGAGCCCGAAGCCCAGAAGCTTATAGCTGATGTGCTGGATGCCACTCGACCGGAGGATGATAATCCGCCTGCCGACGAATATTACACCTGCATCTGCACTACTGCTGTCCGCCCTCCTCCTCCAGGCATTCTTTCTGATGCAGTGCAGTGTGATCACTGTTTTGCGAGATTCCATGGTGAATGTGCAAAGAGTGGAGGTTCTTGCCCATTCTGCGACCATAACCATTGGAACGGTACCATCCACAAGGACCGAAGCTGGCATTTCCACTTGCTACCAGAAATTCTCCACGCGGCTCCCGAGATCACGAAGAACTACTCTGAGCACTGGAAGCAACTGGAGATCATCGTTCATCGGGTCGATAGACTTACAGCGCACATTGGCCAGTTTTGCATGTTTGCGCAGCAACCGGGCAACCATCTTGCTCACTTCATACCACACGTCCGTCACTACATGCGTAAGCTGTACAAACTACAATTCCAAATTGGTGCCACCCGTGAAGAATCTTATGGTCTGGATCTCGCCAGCCTGCACCGTGTTCTTGCTGGCCAGCCTGCTCCTCAAAAAGCAAAAAAGAGACGCCGGCCTAAATTCATATTTGGACAGGACCTCGACAAGGACTGGCAAGATGGAACTCGATGCATATGCAGAGGGCGCACTCCCTACCTTCTCGGGTACAATCGGGTGGAATGCCAGAACTGTGCCAAAACGTACCACACTGGCTGCGTCTTCTACCCTGAGACGTCGCCGACATCCGCTGACCGCTTTATATGTCCGCTGTGCTGCCTCCGCAAGAACGTCACGTATCCATATTCCGACGTGAGAGTGAAACATTCTGGTCTGTCCTTCGAAAAACTCTATGACTCCATTACTTATGTTTCTTCAGATGTGCGAGATACAGAAACCTACGTCAACACAAAGGAGATGTTGGATAATTTCAGCAAGGACATTGTGTATATGAAGATGTTACCACCTCGCACTCAGACCCTCTTCGTCGAGCTTGTTCGCTTCAGCCCAGGTCAGCCAGACGGGTCAGCTTACTCTAATGGCCGCAGTCATCGCCACAGTGGCGTACCAACCATGGTGGTGAATCCCAGCCACCCCCACCACGCTACCGTTCACTCCACCCCGCCCATGGCCACATTCATCACCGACAGACCCATGAACATGCACCAACACATTCCTCCTCCGCCACCTTGGTCTCGATGGGGCACCGTTGCTGTCCCCCCACCCGGTCCGCCTCCTCCGGGCCTGCCGCCGACTCCACCTCATAATAAGAAACGCAAATTTGTTGATTCAACCCCCGCTAACATGGCAGAGTCTGCTTCTTCTGCCGCGGCCAAGCGTTCGAAGGCGACACCGCCAACCCCTGGACCATCTTCGCACTCTTCTCAGACTGTCTCTTCTCCTTCGTTGGCGAAGGTACTGTCCCCTACCATCGATCCGCATTTGATGAGCATGCAGCCAATGCAAGCGATGGCACCGTTAGGAATCGCATCACCCATTCCGCCAACAGCCGCAACTGCACCTCCTACAGGGCCTATGCCTAGTCTGCCGACTGCTATACGCACCGTCAAGTTGGTCGTTTCGAAGCAGGGTCCATAGTGATGGCTTATACTATCCAATAACAAATAATTGTAGTTGCCCTCATCTGTTTTCTTCCTCTCACTGTATCAACCTCCTTCATTTTTTATGACTACATCGCATACAGACATCATGTTTTGGGATTAATCGATACAAATATGCTGCTCAAGCCCAATGCTACCTACGAGTCTACCGACCTCTATCCCCGCCTGACCATAAATCTATAAGTTGAATAACCACCCAGCAGAGCGAAGACCGTCAGGCAGGCGATAATCGATATGAACCACGCATAGCCCTCCTGAAAGTCTCAGGCGAATCGTTGGAAAAATGAAAGAAATGGACTCACTGTAACATCCTGTCCCGGTACATGTACATTCATACCCCATAACCCTGGATTGCATTCATCAATATCTTCAATTTGCCGATGGGGTTGGGAAGACATACCAGTAACAAGATTCATGGGAATCAAGACAGTACCGAGGGCAGTCAACTTGGAGAGAACATCGTTAATCTGGTTGTTCGCATCCGTCATCTCAATAGATATTTGCGCCAGATAATTGGAGTGTGAGCGTGACAGAATCTTCTCGTAGTGATTCAGATTCTGCGTCATGGTGATAAGATGGTCCTATTCAGAGGCATCGAGATTAATAAATTTCACACGCGGCTCGTACACTAGACACACCTGGATATCAGAGAGATACAATCCCTGAATAATCACAAAAAGATTGTCAGCAGGTCCCGTCAAACCCAACGTAAACACTCACAATATCCGACGTAGGTGCCACTCTCCAATTCTCATTGCACCTCTTCGCCAAGCCCTTCACTACATCCGCCTTGTTTCCCATCAACCGCAACAAGCCCATCACCTTCTTTCTGCACGTCCCGATCCGCCTCAACATGTCGCTCTGCTCTGCATCCTTGAGAATGAGGACGAGCTCATCAATGCTATCGACTTCATACTCGATACTCTGGATAAGCGGGCCGAAGGCATCCGTGATGTCATCGATGAGCGCGTAGGAGATCCAGTCGGAGGTCACGCTGATGTAGTCCTTAAGCTGCTTGATGCGCCGGCGCACGTTCTGCGGGTGTGGCGTCGGACGGAAGTGGAACTATGAATATCGGACCACATTAGTCGGGAGCGTGGCTAGGAAAAGTGGACTTACAGAGAGTGTGCCTTCCCTAAAGACGATGATGTACATGTTCAGCGGCTCGAGGTGGGTGGGGCTGTAAGGATCCTGGTCAAAGCTTCGGAAACAGACGAGATAGTAATTACGGAAAAGTTCGATCTTTTCGCGCGTCTCTTCCATTTGGATGTCTTCAGTGGTAAGGGGATGGATCGAGAAGACCTACACTCAATTAGTAACAAAATTCTAGCATGAAATAGAATTTAAAGAGTTTACCTTGCTGAGCATCTTCATCTCCTCATCTGTGGGACTTTGAACGTCGAGCCACCATGTATTCCCCTCGAAATCACCTCCACCCACCATACCCATCCGCGTGCCACCGGCCGCGGCCTTCCCAAAGTTCCCAGACGCCCGTTTCGCATCACGCTCGAAGTACGGGTTGCTCGCCGTGCTCGTTGGTCGCGCATCATTCGGCCTCCTCGCATCACTGGGGAACTTCGAGAACGGCGGCGCGGGTGTGGCGGTGGCATTTGCAGACGCGTCTGGCCCAGACGCAGCCCCGTTGAATAGATCCTCGAATGACTGCCCGTCCGCCGGCAGCTCGCTCAGGCTCCGCGCGTGGATCGTAGCGGACAGCGCATTGGAGTAGAACGAGAAACGGTATGGCCGGTCGTGCCCCGTCTGCAAAATCCCTGGTATGCCCCCATTGCGCAGATTCGGTTCTGAGATGGCATGAGTGTCGGAGAGCTTGGGCGCCGCTGCAGCGGCCATGCTGTCGTTCGACGGTACCGTAGTCAGTCCCCCTGGCCCGGTAACAGTCATCAGGCGGCTGGGGAGTGAGGGTGGCGGCTCGCCGGGGTTGCCCTCGAAGAGCGCCATCTTCCCGCCGATGCCTTTGCGCGCACGCGGGCCCGAGTTGCTCTGGCTGAGCTTGCGGTGACGCGGCGAGCGCGGGAGGGTGATCGTCACCTCCGAGGGGCCCGCCGTCGCCTGGTTTTCGCCGGTGTTGCGCCGCCGCATGTGGCTCCCGAACGGCTCGGTGGGGGAGATGCCCAGCGTCGTCTTCTCCTCGACGGCGAACTGCTCCATCAGGGCGAAGTCGAAGTTGGATGAGGCGCTGGTGGTATAGGTGGGAAGTCCTGAAAGAGAGGCGGTGGGGTCGTCAATGTGCATGGGATGTTGGCCAGAGGACACAACGAGCGATGGGTCATGTGCCTGACTGACGTGGGGGAGGCGGAAGTCAACGGGGTTGGGCTCACGGTCGCGCATCTGCAGTGGCTCATCCTCCGCACCTGCATCCACAGTTTCTCCCCGCGCCAAATCCAGATCCTGTTCCTCATGGTAGGACAGCGGCGCGAAGTTCAGGTTCGGCTCAGGTTGCAAGTGCGGATGAGTCTCATATGGTGACACCTCGGGTGACGATATCGTCTCTCTGCGCGCACGGGAGAGCTGCATCGCCATGTCCACGTCCATCGCGCGTTGGCGTTCGCGCACGTCAGGGTCATTCACGTCGTAAGAGCGCATCAGTGTCGGGGAGAGCCGCGGACGAGTGTTCGTCTCGAAACCGTCGCTCTGGCTTGAGTTGGCGCGACGTCGCACGGGTGACACGCCGCGAATGGAAGTGGGTGAGCTGGACATGGGTACGTGGTCTCCTGGGGATGCCATGGCCACAAATCCCTTCGATAAGCAAGTTCGGTCAATCCGAGATGCTACGTCAGTTCAAATTTTCGAAGCGAGCTCCAGATGACGTGGCCTTAGCCAGATGTAAGCCCAGGAGGATTTCGATGGCAATGGAGCTGAACGTATAAATCGTCGATGGCAAATGGAAAAGGTAAGAGAAGATTCCAATGCGCTGGAGCAACAGTGAAAGTTTCGCGCCAAAGTCTTTAGATCGGCCAGGGGCAACACACGTGATCACGCGCGCTATCACACTGTAACACTTTGACTTAAACACGTCGACTGGGGTAGTACTAGCGCGTATTTGCATGGATATATACACGGGGGTGGGCTGATATACCTCAGAGGCCAGGTCATTCAACTCCTAGCGCATATGCGCGTGCAGGAAGGCCAAACTTGAAACTTCAAGCTTCAAGGATCAAGGATCAAGCTTATCGACCAAGTTGAACATTGAAGCTCAAGCGCAACTCGTCGGGTATTTATAAAACGACTGGCCGGGAATGCGCAGAACCGATCACTCAGAAAAACCTGGCTTCATGGACGGAGGGATGATTGAATAGATAAATCTAAGGATCTAAATCTTCATCAAGCCGCTTCATGTGGTGGTATGTAGGTCATTTAATAGATAGTAATCCAAGTCGTTTGACGAACGTTACATCATCAATGCAAGCCCGACGGCGCTGATCACCACTAAAGCAGCATGTATGGGCCACGGAGCCTCGAAGAACGAGTGCCTGGCACCACTCGTAATCTGGCCTGCCAGGACCTGCTTTTGGTAGACTTTAAGAGAGTTGATGCTCCATGAAGCATTCTAAAGGATTAATATCCGATGGTCAGGGTTGTGCATACATAAACAAACCGAACATACTTACTACGAAGTTCGCGGGGTCCATTATTCGCTCGGCACAGGTCCCAGGGCAGGTAGTGGTCGCATATGAGTTGCCTGCCCAGTCTCCACAGAATGTTATATCTGTACCCAGAACCAATTTCAAAATCAGAGAAACTTTCCATTTGATTGGTAGACATGATGGCCTCACCAAAGACAATACTCTGATTCATGAAGTACTCCAGCGGATTACACCCCGTCGGGCTCAGCTGCGCGGCGGGAAGCCCCCATCCCGCAGGGTCCGGGCTCCCGCCATCTGTGATGTCCACGGGGATTGCGGCGCGGTAAAAGTTCCATACGCTGATGCCCTCATCGTCCCACTTCATCGCATACACGCCGCCACCCTGCGAATCAAAGTAATCTCCATAAGACGCCAAAGACCAGTCGATGATCGCGCAGCCGGCGTTGTCGTCGACGGTCGCGTCGCAGTCGAGGTTCCCCTGTATCATTGGGGTCGTTAGACGGCAATTTCTTTTGTGGCGGAATGACAGAGGGAAGTGCGGCTTACAGATAGGGTTCCCGAGTAGTTGCTGCTCGGCGTGAGCGTGCAACCTGGGGCGGTGTGCCATGTAATCTGGTTGTGTTCGTTGTCCTGCCAATTAAAAACATCTCAGCATCAACGGTTCCATTATACTCTAAGGAAACCTACGTGAACTCCTTCCAATATATCGATCTCGCCTGTGCAGATAACAGTTTTCAGCTAACGAGATGAGGCAGGCCCACGAGCACGAAACTTGCTTACCATACTTGGGCCAGTCGGGGCCGCACGTCTGAAAGCAAAACACCGCAAATTAAGTATTATGGAAACTGGATACTCGAGGGCTCGCGTACCCAGAAAGCAGGCCATACACCTGCAGCAAGCCGAAATATTCAGCGAACTTTGCCGCGCAACCTGTTGAATACGCACCGCATCCCCATGGTGCACTATTCAGGTCCAATATCATGAGACTTGTGTTGTACGCCTTGATGCTCTGCACTCGCACACTGCAAACGCGTGAGTTCCGCGGCATCCGAATTCCTAAGCCAGAGAAGTACGCACCTGTCGCGAACCGCACCTTCAGCGAGCGTTGTCGTATTGTCGCCCTTCATGACGATCGTACCGTCGGAGGCGACATACGCGAGGCCATTGGCGAAGGCTTCGGTCTGATTCAGGAAGCTATGTGATACATTCAATATACGTGCAATTGTGATGTTGGGTCAATATGCACTTCACTTGGCCGCTTCAAACGCGCAGGTGTTAGCAAGATAACCGTATAGTTGAATGGAATGGAATACGCACTGGGTGGGGTCTCCTTCGTCGAAAAACGTGAATCCGCTTCGTCCCAAAGTCAGTCTCCGAAAATACCACGATGGTGGACTACGATCACTCACTCAAAGAAGTTCGAGCCGTCATATGTATCCAGTATCGTCCATATGAACTGAGTTCCGTTTGCCTCAGCCTCAATCTCCGAGTTTGCTCTCTTACCAGCGCTCCTTTGTCCGACTCCAGGCACCGTACTGTCCAGTAACGGGTGCCCGGATATGCGGAACGCAGCGATCGACGACGAGAGCAAGATTGTCAGGAGGATTCTAGTGCGGAGCGAGAGGTCTTTTGCGGTCATGAGATATCGTGAAGCGTGAAAAGAAACTTATGTCTTGCAGGTTATCAAGAACTTGCATCAACTCCATAACCTGGGGCCAAATTTAAAAATAAAGCAGCGGAGCCCGACGCGACTCATCACGTGCCGAGTTTCGCTAAAAAGTCATTTGAATGATCACAATACGATAATGAGGTCCCCATGTTCATGACGCAGTCAATCATTATACCGCAGGAGAAAGAACGAGACGATGTAGCTAGCAAGGTCAAGAATATATATATAAGCGCGGTATCTGGCTATGATTGGCTGCAGTGAAAATATTTAGGCGTACAGAAAGACAGATATAGTAGGTAGTAGAGTTACCTAAGATACCAAGTAAGGGTGAAGATATAGAGGTACACATGCAAGATTAGGGTGGATGTTCGTGAATTAATTGACATCTGGCTGGCGATTGACCGGATATCAAGCATTATGATTTATGGCGCCGTGGTTGCCCTTCTCTTCTTCTCCGCATCGCGCAGCACGTTCCTCGGACCACGCTTTGCCACCATATAAAGAAATACTAGAATGATAATGCCAAATTGAAGCCACAGCCAGAGCTCTAGGACGAGCTTGCTAACACGCTGAGACTTGACCCGGTCATCAGTGGTGGTGACAGCCACCGTACTCGTCATGACTTTCCCGCGCTTCATGTGAACGCGTGATTTTTCTGCCTCAGCAGGCGCCTTTTCTGTCTTCTTCGACGCAGTAGAAGATGGAATGCTAGAGCCTGCCATCGATTCGAACACACCCATCAGACTTTGCGGTATGGAGGCTACTGCCTTGCCAGTAATAGATCCGGGACCAAGTAGAGTTTCCTTGAACCTCCCGCCCGTCAGCTGATCAGCCCGTGCACGAACAGTCTGAGACATCCGACGATAGCGCGCTGTGCGGAAATCTCGCTGGTCCCGAGGGGCTGATGATACAGAGTCCGGAGGAGGCAAGAATCTAATGCGGCCAGCGAAGGTCGATGCGCGGGATGGTGGTTGTTCTGGGAGAGATGCGGGTGATGGTGATGGTGAGATTAACTTGTACAAGCTCGTATCTCGCATATGGTAGTTGCCTGTACCCGCGGTCCACTGATCTCCCAGCTCGTTGCTCAGCGTCGGGCCTTGCCCGGGGCTAAGAGATGAGAAAGTACTGATGACCGGGAGCGAGCATGTGTAATTTGGGTCTTCATCCCACTCCGGTGATCCATTTTGGAATGGCATGGGCAATTGCGAGATGCTGGCTTCTGGTGAAGGGTCGAACAAACCCACGACAGATTTCCTAGGCCGACTATGCGTGGTGATACCAGCGAGCATGAGTTCATTTGCAGTGCTCTGCATGCCAGGCCCAATATCAGCCGCAAAGTCATCAAGGTCTTGCGAAGGCTCCTTGATGCAATCAAGCCTACGCCGGAGACTTTGAAATCGAACTGTCCCATCCTCGGACCCCTCAGGATCATCTTCTGGCACTATCTCCCATTGAATGTCCTCTGAGTCACCCAGACATTCGTAGACCTTACGAATACTCTCGGCATCTCTCTGAACTGCGTGAAGCGTGGACGTGGACTTGGCCTGTTGCTCAGAGATATAAGAATTTGCCTCTTCGAGCTCCTGAATCTTGGATAGTAGCTGAGAAACGACCGCGAGCTCCCGTCCTGTAGACGAGGGCTGTGGGTGTGATTGCGATGCCGCATGAGTGGAAGAAAACACGTCGTCCTCGTCTCCTTGATGAGACGATCCCACAGGCTGACTGCCAGTACTGGGGAACCGAAATGGGACGGGGCTTAGCGGCATGGATGGCGCGTGGCGCAAGGACTTTGTTTTCGTTGATTGTGGAGTGTTCCAGGGATTTTTCGGGGCAAAGTCGACAATATCTCCATCATCTCGTGAAGAAAAGTGTCCTCTGATAGCCCGAATTTTTTCTTCTCGTCCCAGCTTCTTGCGCCAGACGTCCTCCACGACTTTCTCTGCATCCACGCCGAAGCCTCGTTTGGCTTGTGCCTCGAATTCATTGTTCCTGCTCTGCGATTTCTCAAGCTCATCCTTCAGCCCCTGTATTTCCTGCATCAAGGCGTTGAATTTCATGCGATCACATATAGCTGATGCAACATATACATATAAACGTACCTTCTCTAAATTTCGCAGCCTCCGGCGACCTGCTTGTTCCGTCTGTATAGATTCAACCTCCAGCCTCTCGATCTTTGAGAGGAGTTCTGAGTTCTGATCAGACAACAGAGCGATGTCATTCTGAGAAACAGATATTTTGCGCGTGCGGCGCGACCGAAGAATAGAATTCGCGTCTGCGGGGAGATGGGAAAGCGTTCCGCTGTAGTAGTGAGGAGAATTCGGAAGTGGAGTAGTGGTATTGATGGGAGATGTAACAGTCGAGACTGCAGGAGAGGTAACAGGAGACGGGATCCGGCGCAGGAACGCTTCATGCTTCTGCTTGAGCACGACGGAGTCCTCCTGGAGATGTTTGAATGCGGCAGAGGTAGCACTGATATCTGTAACAGCTATTAGAAGTGCTCTGATGCTTGTGGATCCATTAGACGGTAGACCACGCACCTGTTTCGCGTTCTTTGATTAGTCCATCTGCCTTCAACAGAAGGTCAGATATATCTTCGCGGGAGTGTTCTTGCATCCACTCCTTAACTGCTGGGGATGCTTGTGGGATGGAACAACGCAAACCCTCCCAATCAATTCCCTCTAGACGTGATGAGATGGACGATGCACGAGACGTAGCATCGTACGGAGGTGGAGGAGACACTTTCAGTCCAGACGAAGATCGTCTAGCTTTCGCGGGAGGTCGCGGGCGGGGTGTTTCAGGGACTGGATTCGACAGCATCGTTATGCAGTCAAGCAATTGTCCTATAGCTAGTACTAGTTGTTGGGGAATAGAAAGGTCGGCGCGTGTCCCGCTAACACTCCATGCAAGACGGCAACTTAGAGGAACCGCGTGTTTACGTCAATAGTGTCGGTTGAGGTCACCGATACAATAGCTCGGGTAAATGTCGATCACAGAGCTGTCTTGTGAGGTCTTGTGAAGGGAACGATGGTCAAGTCTGACGCGTTAACCTTTCAAACGCGTGAATCACTTGGTGAAAAATATAGGATATTTGACAGTGCGCATGCATATATCTGCAGACAGTATCCTGTATTGTACTAAAATAATGGAACCATGCAAGAACGAACCCGTATCAATGCCAACATCGGCTACTTGCTCCCCCCAAAGTTGAATGAAGTCGAGGTATTCCCAAAGCCAAACGCACTTGGGGTAGGCGTAGAGGTCTTTCCAAATGCAGACTGCGTAGCGCCATTGGTATTGGACGCACCGGTCGCGCCAAACGGTGACGCACCACCACTAAAAGAAAAGGACGGAGTTGCGTTGGACGAAGGTGCAGCGGACGCAGGTGCAGCAGCCGCCGGAGCAGTGCTACCACCGAACGAGAAACTGGGCCTGGGAGCCTCTGAGGACTTATCCGAGGTCGGTGCGGTGCTCCCATTACTTCCAAATGCTAAAGGGCTTTTGGTCGTAGAGGCTGCGCCGAATGGGTTTCCGACACTCGAACCATTACTGCTGCTAAATCCGCCAAACCCTCCCTTGAGAGCAGGAGTGGCAGCTAGAGTGGATGTAGCCCCGCTCGTGGAACCGAAGGCAGGTGAGGCTCCACCGGGCACATTGAATTTGAACTTTGGCGCGGACGCAGTCTCAGTAGGCTCAGTAGGTTTCGCTACAGCGGGTGCGAAGCTGAAGCCTGATGCTTGTGGTTTATGGTCCTCTTTGGGAGTCTCTGGCGCAGGTGTAGTGCTGGCCGAAGGTGCTTTCGACACACCGAAACTGAATTTGGGCGGTGTTGGGTTGGCAGCTTGTGAGCTGCTTGAACCGAAAACCGGTGCTACGCTAGGGGCAATGGGCGGTGTAGAGGTCGTCACAGAGGATCCAAACACCGAAGTCGGCTGTGAGGAACCGAACACTGATGGTGGTTTCACTGACGCCCCATTGGCGGTGTTAGACGAGCCAAACACCGAAGTGGTCTTTGAAGCCTCGGGTTTACCCTTATCCAATGATGAGAAGGGAGAGTCAACAGGTGTGGTGCTACTGGCAGCTCCAAATGGATTGGCAATGTCCTTGGAGGGAGGGTTGAAGCTGCCAGCCGTGTTACTAATTGCAGACGTTTTGGCCCCGAATGGGCCAGCTCCAGTAGCCAGTGAGAAATTTCCTGTTGTGTTGGTCGTTGTGGAGGCTGGAGGACCACCGAAAGTCAATGACTGGGTGGGCTCGGTTGAAACTGGAGGGGCCGGTTTGCTCGCGGGGTTACCAAAGGAGAAGGAGGAGGAGGACGTTGTAACGCTGACAGGTGGTTTCACGCCAAATGCAGCGGTAAGGGCTGCTGATTGGGATGGGTGTGCGGGGGTGACTGTAGGCGCTGGCATAGCAGTGGCTGCTGGCGCTGGCGATGAGGTACCTTTGGCAAAGAAGTTCGGAACACTCAGCGAAGGAGTGGGGGTGGACGATGGCTTAGCAGGAATGATTTGAGGGGCCGGCATGGCGGGAAAGGACAATGATGAGGTGCTGTTGGTAGATGCTGCGGCAGGATTGCCAAATGAAAATGACGGCTGGGTCTTGCTTTCGCTTGGTGCTGAAGGTGCTGAGAAGAGTGAGGGCTTGGAAGTCTCTTTCGATCCCGTCGAATTGGGAACACTGAGGCTTATGGAAGGCGCTGAAGGTGCAGGCGACAGTTTGTTTCCGGGATTGGCGAACGATGACGATGGAGCAGAGCCAGTCACGAACCCAGGAGCCGACAGGGATGATGTCAAGGGAGGTGCTCCCAAACCTATCGACTTGGCATCGGAGGGTAACAATTTCTTCTGCTCCTGGAGTTTGGCCCTCATCTTTGCCATAGCCTCGGCCTCCAGATCTTGCTTTTCCCATTTCGAGAATGTCCTGAAACTTGTCTTGCGTGATGAAGGGCTTTCTACTGCTACTCCTGGCGGAACAGGGCTGTAGGCTGACGATATGCGACGACCTGACGAGGTCTGGGTTTCAGGGAATGCATTGATGCGGAGACCCACATTAGTGGCAATGGACTGACGAAAGGGACGGCGGGCAGGCAGTGGAGACTCCTGAGGTGCTGCTGTGGACCACAAGAGGTTCTTCCCTTTCACTGAGGACGAATCTTGCACATCACCTGGTGTTTCGGGTTCAGCGGATGGTTTGGGAGTGTCTTGCCAAGCCAGTTCGTGCCGTTCTTTAGCTTCCTTGTATTCTTCCTCTGTGAGCCATGTCTCTACGAAGACTTCAAGGTTGGCCTGGCTATCAGGATGCTGAGAATCTTTGGGCTGCGGACGTCTTTAAACCATTCTCCCAGACCAAGGAGGGTAAAGAACATACCATAGGGAACTTGTTCCTTGCTCTCTTCACTAATGCTTGTCTGAGACGTTGCCTATTAGGCCCAACCTTGTAAAGGACGCCATTAACTTCCCACTCCTCCCCTATTCTGCGTCCTTTGATGTATGATCCTCTTGAGACCAAAGACTCGTTCATCGAAACGTCACTGGCCTCGCCAGCGTCGTCTTCGGCCTTCTTGCCCCGCTTGCGCCCGACGCCCCGGTGACCTTGACCTGTTTCATCTTCATCGCTCTCCTCCATATCCCGCTTCTGGCCTCTGCTTTGAGCATGAGCCTCGGATTTCCGCTTAGATAGCATTTTACGCTTGCGTCTCCTCGAAGCTTTACCCTCTTCCACCTGATCCTCCTCGTCATCTCCACCGAAAGTCGATCCCGCTTCTGCACGGTCTCTTTTTTTCCCTCGCGATATTGTGCGCAAGTCAGCGAGCTCATCGGCATCTACTTCCTCATCCTCCATGACATGGTCTTCGGGAGTCTTGTCCCTGGATGCATTCCTCGCTCGTTTGTCGCCACGGTTCGACTCGTATCCTTCATCGTCATCGTCTGTAACACCTCTCTTCGCACCACGAGAATATGCCCATGCAGCATCCTCGTCTCCGTCGATGAAATCTTCTCCTTCTACACGCGACTTTTTCATAGGTTCAATCTCATCTTCGGCCTCATCGAATGATCGCTTTCGTATATGTGTAGGAAGATGGGATTGTCTGCTGGGCTGCCTAGATACAATGATGGGGCCAGCATACGTTGGGTCGTTGTCGGGTTCGGTTACAAGCAGTTCCGGATAAATAGGTTTATACCGTGCATCGAAATCAAGTGGATCGGCCTGCGTGGCACTGAATAAATCAAATTCAGCTCCTGTCAGGATGTGAAAATAAGGTCTGATTTTACGCACGTTTGGTAAAGATGATTTTGAGAACGGTTTTGTGTGATTTGCGGCGGCACACGCGGCTGGCCGTTTTGCCAAAGTGAGCTCGTGGTTGCCTGCGGAGCTAAAGGTGAAGCGCAATGGTTATGAGTCAATGCTGGGCGGTACCGAAAGAGAGCCACTTACCCACGTCACTGAAACGTTGACGAAGCCCCTCCTGTCCTTCTGCCAATGCATTCCTCAAGCGTTTATCAGAGGTACCCGGTGCCGAACTACTCTCATCTTCCCGTCCTTTCGCGCGTACAGCGGCAGCATAAGCGACGTTGAAGGGTCTCAGGTCTTCGTCTGGAATCCCGTGTCTCCGTCTCATTGCTCTGTCTTAACGTCAGATCACCACACAGGGAAGTATGCATGGAGAGTATACTCACTTCTTGTACCTGATTTCTGTCATCTGCTGATACCGAGTGCGACCAAACCATACAAGCCACACGAGACCGACTACAAATATTACAACAGATGTGTTGTAAAACCAGCCATTACCGCCCGATGGACCAATTTCTAGTGACGGTCCTCCTAGAATGTCGGAAGACTCGGAATCCATGGCGGCGGGCAGGAGAACGAGACGAAAGAGAGTGAAGGTGGCACCGGGTGAATGCAGAGGTCAAAGAGGCGGAGTCTGAATAGCCTCCAAATTCGAAACTTTTTCCACGCGTACTCCTCTCCTCTTACCACAACAATCAATTTTATTTTACATCCACCTGTGCTTCCTCTCTTCCATTTCCCTACACCATAAACCAACGCCTAGGGACATGGCTAATTTTTGCTTTCGTCCCTCTACTGGTTTAGTGGAAGAGCATCTTTGATTCTTGGTCCACGCTTGAATGTCCAACCGTTTTTCTGGTTATTGATATGGTCCTTCGAGTACTAAACTGAGCGCACAAATGTCAAATATATTTACATTTTAATGACATGTTCTTGATACGCCGGACATGAACTGCCTCATCGTTGGGTATGAAACCGTTCCGCCCCAAGTAACCGCTTCGTCCGGAGAGCTCGCAGATCTGTAAAAAATAAAATCAGGGGCACATCACCATCGTGGGAATACGGATGCTGTAGCCCCCTAGAGTAAGCCGTTCGCGACTGGTCCTCCCTCAACTCCTTTCTCTGCTCCTTCCACTCACTTGGTCTCATTCACTGACCCCCTACTATATTCTATAATGGCCACCAAACTCGTAACCCTTGAGGAACTTAGGAAGAACAACAACAAGAATAGCCTTTGGGTCCTCATTCATGGCAAAGGTGAGTTATCACAGCATTGCGTGTCATATTATTGTCTGTAACACTGCAATTTCTCAGTGTACGATGTCACAAAATTCATTGACGAGGTATTAAGTGCGGCCTTTGCTCAAAGGCACCCTTGCTAACCCACACATGACAGCATCCAGGAGGAGACGAAGTTGTAATGGCAGAAGCAAGTGCGTCACGTTTTTGTCACGTTCGTATATCCTTGCTGAATTTTGTACCTACAGATGGTGATGCCACAGAGGCATTCGAGGATGTTGGACACTCTGATGAGGCACGCGAGCTGCTCCCGGGCATGCTCGTAGGCGAATTCGACAATTCCAGCGGAGTGCGTATCCATATCATATGCCACGTGAAAACTCTTGCTAACTGTCTGACAGGACCTCAAACTGTTTGATGCGGCAGCTAAAGCAGCAAGCGGCGTTTCTGTCACCCGCACAGTCGAGCAGGGTTCCAAGTAGGTGCTAGCCCTTCAAATGTGTACCTTTCGCTGAATATTGCTGGGTAGCCTGATGTATGTCTTGCCATTGGCTGCACTAGGAGCATACTTCGCATGGCGCTACTACACTGGCGCTGAGTAATTTACCTGTGCCCGCACATGACACCCGCATCACCTACCGCTTTGCTTTGTGCATGCTGTTGTTTAATTATCACTTATACCACCCGCCATCAATATGTTCTGCAACCCGTACCTACGCTTACGATGCGCAACTAGGCCACGAATTAGATGCATTATCAACTGCTATTGAATGTCGGACTTGCTCGACCCGTGCTGAAACTTCATCCGATTCAGTAGCCGTTGAACCAATCAGAAATTAAAGATTATCATACTGTTATGCTGGTTATAGGTACTTGACACACCTACTTTACGTGACGGTTATCCCAGTCCCCAAACCCCAGCTTTCCTAACGCCTTCTACTAATGCGTCCACGTTGCCTAACATGCTGCCTAAAATCTCCTTTTTCTCGTCTGAGCTCCGAATCGCGGAGCCTGCTTCTCCGATAGGAAGGTTCTCTCCGCCCTCAGAGCTTGCTTCACGTGCGCGATGATACTTGCCAGGAGTGTCTGAGACACCTTTAGACGGGGTGCCAGACGCCTTCGACCCAGTGCTGAGGTCCCTAAGTTCTCGGACTTTAGAAGCCATTCCAGGCATATTTCCAGCCCCTACCCGAGCCATCTTGGGCTTCTTTGGACTTATCGGCACATAGTCAATATCAACGTCGTTGCGCAAGATGACCGGAGGACACATGGGCACCCTGCCACTGACAGCGCTTCGGTCTGTCTGCGACGCATGTGATTTGGAGGGGGTTTTCGGAACAGGTGGTACCACCTTTTCTGGTTCTGTGGACTCCGGCGTAGTGGACCTGGTTGAAATAGATAGTCCAGATGACATCGAGCTGATACTACCCCACGTCTTCGATGAGCTAGACGACGGCAGTCGCGTTGGCGGAAAGGGCTTCGCTTTCGATTTTGTTGGAGAAGATGGCCTTGTGGAGGGTCGCGCATGCGATGGTGTACTAAGTGTAGTCTTCGTGGGTGATCCAGGGACTGCTTCCCTTTTGGAAGGCGAGGGAGGGGTTTGGTTTGCTGGGAAAAGCTCTTTCCTGTACGCTTCGTTCTGTGGGCTGATGGAAGCTGTCTCATCCATGAGGTAGAAATACAAGAACTCGAGACACTTCATCCTGCAGCCATGGCGCTCAGTGGTTGCTAGATCATGAGCTCGATGAACATACCTGACTTCTCTAGGTGTTCCTGCAGTTTTAAGAATCTTGACTACCACTTGCACTCCATCGCAGTCTTCAAATGCTCTGAGGGAGGCGGACGAGTCAACAAGAATACAAAGCAATGTATCTAGAACCACAGATGACAGAAGTGCAGGGGGCCTGGTTTGCTCCTCTAGGCGAGTGCCGTCGTTACTACGCCCCGCAGATGATTTAAAAGGCGGAAGGTTGTTGCAGGTGACTAGGAGATCTAATAGAACCTTGCTATTGTCAATCGAGATTTGCGTCTATTTGACACAGATATACACACCTGTAACGCGTACTTCCGCCCCATGAAGTTTTTACTTGACCGGTGGTTCAGTGCAAAACCTTGGAGAAGAGAGAGCGATTGGGATAAATGCGACTCCAGCAGGGATAAATCGATCTCTTGATCACCTGTATAAGACATATATCATGCAACTGCCAGTCGGAGATTCTGGCAAGACTCACGATCAGCCTGGGCTTTAATCGCCAAAGACTCTATCTTAGTGGTAGATATTGCTATCCAAGGCAGTATTCGCACAGATACTAATGTCCATCAACCCATTTTGAGCATCAGCACACGGTTGTTTTCGTAGAAATAGCTGAACACACACCATTACACTCAAAGGTGTCCTGTATTTGCATCAACTCGTCCAATTCACCGAGCGCATCCCTAGGTACGCATGCTAATGCAAGTAGATGTCCAAGTGCAGCCAGTGCGCGAGTTCTTCGCCCTGACGATGAGCGAGCTGATATAAGCTGCGTGCGATGATGAGCAGTGGGTATTGAGGACAACAGACAACGCACATCGTCCAAAGCATCCTGAGTGCTGCTCTTTAAAGATACTAAATCCATGGAATTGTAAGCTGTCATAAGGGCATCTAAGTGCCTCGGCAGAGAAAGCTCGCGGTGCGGACAAGTTGTGGGTGTCCGTCTGGTGTCTTGAGTCTGTTGAGTACCGTATGAAGTTCCGTCGGCGTCGAAGGTAAACGTCACGTGTAGTAAAGGATCCGGGATTCTGAGCTTTGCAAAAGTGGCGGAGACACGATTGGCGATATCAGAAGATGAATAGATAAGGTACAAGCGTATTGTTAGCTAGATCTCATAAACATAGATATGACAAGAATAGTACGATGACTCTTGAAGATGGGCAATTGCCGGGCAGATCGTATCTCACAGGGAGACTGACAGACCAACCGCCAGTGCCCGGAAAAGGTCCATTCATGCACCGCATGCCTATACCAGCTGAATTTTATGCCTGCAAATGACCTGTAACTTGATATAAACTCTTAGGGCAGGTGTTGCATGAGCTGATTCCTTAGCTTTAGACGCCAATAATAGACGCGTTGGGCAACGTTAACGTGATCAACATGCCGGAATTAGTTACAATAATGCGGCAGCTCCTACCCTTTACCCCCACTGGTCGTCCTCAGCGTCTCATCCGTTTCCTTCGCTGACTCGTATCGCCCTGCACACCTATTTCCATGCAACATGTGAATACACATTGCTGTAGTTGTGGGAGATTACTTGCCCTACACTGCCTTATTGAGCACCCTACGCTTCTCGGCAGCAAAAAAGAACCTGGATGTCGTCGAACGCTACAGCCCCAAGCACACACCTAATGCTCTGTGGGCTGCCTCCGCTACCTCTGCTGGAGATCCTCTCGTGCTGTACCTTTTGAAACAATTTCTGGTAACGATGCAACTCCCAAGACGCATCGAGAAGCGCTTCTATACTCAAAACTCTATTTCCCAGCAAGCTATGGTGCTGCTTATCCGTCCTAGTGCGCCGAAATGCCCTTATTCCTGGTCAAAGAAACCATTGTATCGTTGTACCACGTTCGTATTGTTGCCATGAAAGGCTCACATTCATCACCGGTGGGAAACCAGATATGTATCGGAGTACAATCGCAGATGGATTATCATCGCGCTCCAAATTGCGCGTGAGCTCCGGCCTCCGGTGGGATTTTGTTCTGGGGCTGCGGATACTACAGGACATGACATCGATCCCCCCGGGTATCCGACACAACTCGGCCACATCCATGCGCCGTCATCGTGTACAACCATGCCTGTCGCTGTTTCCGGCGGCTTCTATGACTATCAGTGTTCTGAATCTCAACATACTGCTTCACTATGGAACGTTTTCCATTCCGTGTCTGCCCGTAGCAACCCTGGGCCCTCCATTTTTTGTGGACCAAAGCCATTTTGGGAGTCGGGAAATGTTCGAGCTTCACGGGCTGTATTTGTTTCCCAGCATTTGCCCTAACCACTTGTACGGTAAACGGAAAGCGGGGCGGGTCTTCCAACTAGCAGGCATCTATGATCCTATAAAGGTTGGGATCGTCAGCTGCATCGTTCTCCATCCCACCGCTTCCTCCCCAACTCTTCAATTCCCACTATCACTCAACCGATAGCCTCATATATACCTTCTGAAATATGTCTCGTACGCTTGCATGATAATATCGCATCTGTTTCGCATCTCACCTCTCCTCTTCAACTTCAGATTACAGAATGGACCTCAATAACTGGTGGCAGCGTCGCTACGGCAATACACGTCCCTTGACTTGGGAGCGATACCAAGTCGGCCCTCAGCATGCTGGGCAGTGGGTAGCAATAGTAATGGGTCCGTTCTCTATTCCAAACGCAGCGAAATTTCCTGGCACTGACTGCTGACCCATAGTTGAAGGAGTAGAGTACGGCCGAGGCGTGGCTCTTCAGTCTGGGCCTGCTGAGGAAGCTGCTGCATATGCAGCACTCGTCAACCTCGGCGCTACTCATTGAGTTACGGTCCAGTGTGTTATCCCAGTACAGATTACTTTGGCGCACAACTAATGTCTTTCTTTCAGATTCTCGAAGTATCGACATAGACGTCTTAACCCTCTCCCTGTCTATCCATACTATAGACAACTTATTATGTTTTTGCTTTTGCTTTCTTGTCTCATTCGTTCATGCTATCTGATCTGCTCGCACATACCCCTTTAACATACATTTAAACATCAAAGTTCCTTGTCATCGTACTGTCTATATGAATTTGTCGTATTGTTATAAAACTGATTGTGAATCTGAGAGCCTATATCCTTCAGGACTCATCACGAGATTGAAATCTTCCTGTTGTAGCTTTGATAATTCTCAGAAGCACCGAAGTTATGGCCTTCATATCGCCCAACATACCACGACCTTGGGGCATACACATGCCACTGAGCTCATTACTTGCTGGAGATCTGTTGGCAAAGCCTTAGCTAGGGCCCTTGAGGCGCCGTCGCCTCATCATAACCTTAAAGACGCTAACAAAGACCGAAATTGAGGTGCCCATATCGCTAAAATCATCGCAATTTCTATGCATGCGAGCGAAGGTACAAGAGCTGCCGTGCAGATGGCAAGTACGTCCAGTATGAGTAGATGTATGTGGAGCGGGTGGGCCACGGCAAGGGGACACCACCGGAGCTGCCGCTCCATCTAAGATTCCGTACTGCCAGTGAACTCAGTCATTTTCAAGCGCCACCAAGTCAGTTTTTTGCCAGACCGAAATGATGGGACCTCTCTACCCGATTCTAGCACTATCGGAGAGACATTCATGCGAGGGACAGACAGGTATTCCATGCCGTCTGACGACAGCAACGCTGGGGCATTTGCCGAGACGACAAGGTCCAAGCTGGACACCGCTACCACAGCGAATAGCCTGGAAAGTATAAGCCGCGATGCAACTGGAAAACACCGTAAGATCAGACCTGAGCTTTGCAGTGGGCATCGCCTTGGTGGTCACTGCCAGAACTGCAGTCGCCCAAGATCAGAAAGCCAGTGTTCTAAAGGCGCCGTGCGCCTGCCAGCAGCCTGAGTGAGTGAACGCTTCCTCTGGAGCCTGCAACTGGATTCGTGGAATAACCTATAGTTGCATACAAGATTTCCAACAACGAGAGTCTCAGCACCAAGCGATGTCAGAGGCGTCGACAATGAACAATGGCATCAGTGATACCAGCTGGCTAGCGCTTTCGAAAGGCGTCCCGCCGTGATCCGTTGGCAGGCTTGCTGACTTTGACCGTAACGTCAGTGTCGAGCTGCACAAACATCAGTCCCGAGCTTCCAGACACAACCCCCCCGGGCCACCAGTCACATTTCTGTCGAAGGGGCCTTGAGAGTGGTGATGGTTACGTGAAGATGTGGCGGGGTAGCTGCGGAGCTGGGCTGCTGCGCCGCGCTTCGGACGAGCGCTTTCGAGTTGTTGTCACTGATATCACAACGATCAACGCCCACTCTCCTATGAAACGCAGCAGTCCTGGAACTGTCGGCTCTGACAAGCTTCCCCAGAAACGTCCGAAGAAAAGCCAAGCATGCAACACCTGCAAGGTTTAGTCGTAACACAGTCGTAAACTGAGTTCAATACTAAATCATCAAGGGAATTTAGAAGACCAAAACCCGCTGCGAGGTTCTGGGCACACCCGACTTGAATACGAGCTCCCAAGGATGCCATCGGTGCAAAGTTCTCAACTTATCCTGCTCTTTCGTGGACGGTATACAGCTTCCGCAGGAGCAGGCATCGGCGGGACCTTCGAATTCTACGGCTATAACTTGCCGCTCACCTGTTGGTCTCTCCGACCTCCCCAAATCTGACGACAACTTTGAGCGCACGGACTTTCCAGTTCCTCCGAACTCTGAGTTTGTATGGTCCACCTCACCCGACTGGCTTGAAACACCCATTTACGCCATTCAAGCCCTGTCAATCCAGAGGCATCTTTCAGAAGATGAATTCATGAGCCATTTGGACATCTCTCTCGATGAAATTCTTGGCTCGGATACTCTGGCTTCTCTTCTCCGGATGTGGGTGTATCATTTCCAAATCTTGGTGGTCAAATACTGAGAAATTTACCAATAGCTTTGAACAAGAATTCAGCCCATGGCTGAACCTGCCACGTAACAGAAGTTCGAATGCATTTCTCAAACTGGCACAGTGTCTCACTGCGAGCAGACTGTCAGAAGTTCTGAACAATGATTCAACGGTCTCGCGCTTGCAAGAACTCGCCGAGAATGCTCTTGGGAAAGTCGTATTCGAGCCGACACCATCCCTAGAGTCTCTCCAGGCCATCATGATATTGGCGATCTGGGCACCCGTCGGTGGCAGACATCACGTAGCGCGGGATGGACGCCTCTTGATTACTGCTGCGATCAGCGCTGCGGTCAATCTGCGCCTAGATGAGGCTGCTGCGTATGTGTCCCGCGCTGAGAGTGCTGCGCTCAACGGCAATGCTCCGGCAGGTCTGACTGGTCCGCAGAACACAGCCCGCCTGGTCCGTCGTATACGCTATCCTGGGAATCAGATACTGACCATCTCCGCATCTCCAGTGGATCTCTCTTCTGAATGTAGAATCAATGTGAGATCTCAACCTCATGCACATCTGCCGTCTAACAGGGTCTACAGGCTCAGCATTGGTACCGGCAGAGTGCCCCACTCCCGCCGTATTGATTTAGATCAAAACGTAGCAGACTGGTCACCAGCTCCTTCCATCGAATCTGGACGAGACCAACGCCTCGCCCTCTCTGCGCGACTGTATGCGCTTGCAGAGTCAGGGTTTCGTCTACGCTTTGCAAGGCGAGCCGACATAGATATTTTCTATCGTGAAGTGACCGCCGTCTTGGACAATTTCGATGATCTCTCAATTACGGTTGCGCCGCTATCAGGTCCGCTATCGCACGATTTCATTTTTTCCTTGCCTCATCTCACCCACGGTCGCAGCGATCTCCGAGCACGAAGCCCTCCAATTCTTCGCCGTGCACCTGGAGCTGCGCCTGTGCCGCCTGCTCGTGCTGAAGCACTGCATCACGCAGCTCCGGCAGACCTACACCGCGCGCCCGCGCACCAGCAGCTGGCACCGCGCGGTCGTGCACAACGGCTTGTGCCTCCCCGTGCTCTGGGGCATGGACGTGTTCCTCCTCACGCAGGACATCCTCGCCGCCGCGCTCGCGCGGCCCCCCGCGGAGCTGCGCGCGCTGCCGGACAGCGCGTTCGCGGCGCTCGGTGCGGCGGCGGCGTTCCTCGTGCGCGTGAAGCTCGCCGCGCACGCCGCGGAGGGGACGCGCATCCCGGGCGCGGGCGACATGCTCCTCGCGCGCACGCAGGCGCTCCTGGCGGACGCGGCGTGTGCGCCGGGCCACATCGCGGCGCGGTGCGCGCAGCTTGTCGAGTCGCTCGTGCACACGTACGAAGCGGTCGTGCTGCAGGGCAAGGCGCCGGGCGCGGAGAGCGGGGAAGGGCAGCTGGGAGAGGGGCAGGGCGTGGGTACGGAGGCACATACGAATGCGCGGATGTCGCTGGAGCTCGATTCTGATTTTTGGGCGCTATTCATGGACAACCTTGCGGCAGATGTGCAGATGCCGTATCCGCCCAGTGAGAGTTGATTCACGACCAGTGCTAACAAGAGCGAATGTGGTATCGGAGACGGGAGATGATGTACATGTAGCAAACTACCCGATAAGATAAACGAACAGTTTGCAGGTGTGACAACACGTCAATTTGCCGAACATTGGAGAAAGCCAGCAAATGGTATGCTTGAGGTTCGGCCCGAAGCAATAGATGATGAAGCATGATTTTGAATAAAGAGCATGACAATAATTCTCAGCGCCGATCTTGCGTGCATTGAGAATGACCTTGCAATGAGAGCTGTGTGTATATTCCAAAGCCACAGCGCGGTCGCCGAGCACGGAGAGCGTGCAGGGGTAGGTAAGAGGGCGGGCCTTGGGTGCAGAGGCACATACAAATGCGTCGGTCTTGCTGGAGCCTGACTGTAATTTTTTAGTATTTTCATGGACAACCTTGCAGCAAACTAGGCAAGACACCTGTGGCGAAATAGCTGATAAGCTAGAAATCAATAAAATGGAGGCGTGATAGCATTTTGATGTCAGGTATTTGACACAGCGAAACGGGAGAAGAAAGCTGGCATATGGAAAGTTCGAGCCAAGTACCATCGTTCAGCTCGAAAAAAAGGAGAATCAGAGCATATCGAGTATTCCTAGCGCAAATCTTGCATGTTAACGAGTCTCCTTCAACGAGACCTGCATATTTTCCAAAAGCAAACAGAGCCACAGACGCACTTGCATACGTCTTTTTCTTCCACCGCTCACGAATAATTCGCCGCCATCCGCATGTCGATATACTCGCTCGCCGTGATCGGCGCGTACTTCTTGCTGCCCGGGTCCGCGGGGTCGAAGCACCCCGGCAGGCATTCAATCGTCGCATTTGCGTCCGCCCCAATAAACTATCACCCAAATCAGCCCCCCATACCACCACACTCGCAGAGAAACGGAGCACGCACATACGGAATCGAATACCGCGCCTCCACCACCTCGTCCCCGCCCCCCTCCACCTCGGGCACGCGCACGCGGTGCATCGTGCTCCGCAGCACATCATTACTCCAGCGCATCAGCAGGTCCCCAATATTAAACACGATCGCGCCGCGCACGGGCGGCGCGCGCACGAACGGCCCGCCGTGGCGCGCCTGCACCTCGAGCCCGCCGCGCGCGTCCGCGGGGTCCTGGAACAGCAGCGTGCACGTCCCGAAGTCCGTGTGCGCGCCCACGCGGCCCCTCTCCCCCGAGGTGAAGGAGGAAAGGGGCCCGGGGAGGTAGTGCAGCAGGCGCACCTGGTTCGCGGCCTCCGCGTGGAACGCGTCGAAGAAGTGCGGGGGGACCGCGGGGTTCTCGAAGCCGAGCGCGAGGGCCGTGAGGACGGTGCCCTGGAGCGCGCGCCCCGCAGCGAAGAAGGCGAGGCATGCGTCCTCGAAGCCGGGGAGGACGGCGGGGGGCGGGAAGACGTTCGGGAGGCGCGCGCCGGGCGCGGGCGAGCCGAGGTCGAAGGACTCCTTGTAGTCCGGCGCGGGGCCGGGCTTGCCGTCTTGTTTGACCTGCTCCAGGCCGACGCCGCTGTACCCGCGGTGCCACCACGTCTCCTTCGGGCGCGGGGCTTTCATCTTCTCCGCCTCGGGCAGCGCGAAGAACCTGCGCGACTGGGGCGCGTGCACGTGAGCGGGTGGAATATCAATGCAGCGGCGGGGAAAGGGGGCAGCTCACCCATTGGAACATCTCATCGATGGCGTCCTGCGCGATGGGGGTGTTGACGAGGTAGGCGAAGCCGACGTCCCTGCACGCGGCAAAGAACTGGCGGCCGATGGCGTGCGCGGCGGGGGACGTGCCGTCGCCAAAGCCCGCGACTGTGGATGGGCATCGTTCAGCCGCCGGAGCATCGTGCGCGCGGGCGTGGGGATTGGGGCGGATCTGGATCAGCTTACTGACAATCGATGAACGGGATGCCATTGACGTGCTCGGGCGTCCGGGCTGTCGCGGACTCGCTCATTTTCGGGTGCGGTGAGTGGGGGTGCTGCGAGGTGCCAGAAATACGCAGGTTACTGTCAGTAGAATGGCACGTTGCGTGCTAGATGGGACGATAGTGAAACTAGGATGGTGTTCGGCTGCGAAGGACTGGATGACATCGGATGAGCGTTGTGGCGCGGTTCATAACCGATGATGCAGCTGCATTTAGTAATAAGGCATGTGCCCACGGCCTGGTCTTTGTCGTACCACCACCTCAGTCCGAGCAGACTGACACACTCGCTGCCCTTACAAATCTATATCATGGCCCGCATCCGCATTGCCAGGTAAGCCCACCCCCCTCCTCCCCCATGCCCCGCCCACACGCTCACCACCCCCGCCGCCGCCGCGTCGCCGCCCGCAGATCCGTCTCGCTCGCGATCTCGCTGCTCGGCGCCTTCGTCAACCTCGCCTTCGCGGTGCAGCTCCTCGCCGCGTGGCGCTCGCACAAGTGGGAGCGCGAGACCGAGTGGGAGGGCGCGGACGGCGCCTGGCGCCGCGACGGCGTGCAGCTCGTCTGGGGCCTCCTCGCCGCCTACTTCGCCGCCGCCGCCAGCGTGTGCTTCGTCGGCTTCGTCGGCATCACCAAGGTCCGCCCCCTTTCCCCCTCCCCTATCTCCCCCGCTAATCAGCCCTCCCCCCTATAGAACATCCCCCGCTACGTGCGCTTCTACCGCGACTACTCCATCGCGGACTTCGCCTTCACGGGGCTCTTCACCCTACTCGCCGCGTACGGCGCCTTCACCGCGCCCGCGCTCCGCGCGGCGCTCTGCGAGGAGCTCGCGCGCCAGCCGGACCTGCTGCGCGAGATGGAGGCGGGCGTGGGGCTCAGCCTGAGCCTCGAGAACTGCGAGGGCTGGGTCGAGCGCGCGGTGCTCGCGGGCGCGGCGGGCATGGTCGTCGTCATCGTCGGGCGCCTGCACTGCCTCCTCGCGCTCTGCACGTTCTACGCGCACATGCGCGCCGCCGCCAGCGGGTCGTCCAGTTTGCCCATGCACCACCACCCCCACCACCACCACAGTCACAGTCACAGCCGATCGGCGGGCGCGCCGCAGCATGTGTACCTCCTCCCGCCGCCGCCCGCCGTGGACGGCGAGATGGTCGTGTACCAGGCGGTGCCCCTTTCATCGCTCACGCCCGCGCAATCGACGACGCTCACCCGCGCATGGCTCTCGCGCGCCTCGGAGGACGGCGGGAGACGGCACAGGCGGCATGGGAGTCGCGAGAGTCTGGGCGAGACGGGGAAGATCTGCCTGCCCGTAGCGCCGGAGGAGGGGCTGCTGCCCGCGTACGACGCCAAGGCCTGATCACGACCGCCCAGTTTTTCACGAGAGTTTCCCCTTGTATTTTTGGTGTTCATTCTGAATTTGCCCTGTGTCCATCCCATCATCGATCGTCTGTTTTCATGTTTATTGCTTCATATCACCCTGTGTCTACCACCACGCCTGCACGAGTACGAGTACGAACTGTTTGCCTGCCTACACGTTTACGAATAGAACGCATTGTTCAGCCTGCCGCGCACGTCCGACCCGAGATGCCGTCGGCACTTGGTGAGCACCATGACAGACGAGGACTTCTATTTTCCGATGAACCGGCTCATGAGTCATTGCACCCACCGCGAGTCCGATCGCGGGCGCTGTAGCCACTAATCAGCGCAAAACGCCTCGGGGATCGAGACCATCGTGGGCCTTGGAACGTGCTGTGACGTCGTCGCACGCAGCTGCACTGTGCTGTTTATTCAAATTCGAGACGATCCCGCACTTGCAGCGACGACCAGACCAGGCGAGGAGCGGCGCGGGGCTTGCCGACGGACGACGCTGCGCCTGCCACTGATTAGTCCGCGGGTTCGTGGTATTTGGCCGACGGGGGAAGCAAGAACTCCGATTGGGGGGTAGTACACATGCCACGCAAAATCGAACATGTCTCGGACATGACAGGAAAGTCACTAGCTGTACTCGACACGCAGCCTTTCGACCTGCAACTTCCAGGGCGCAAAACACTGAAACTCGCTGCTCGGCATTTTGCGAGTTGTACTACAACGCTCTGGGAGATGAACGTGCAGTGACGTCGCTGCAGGTTTATTCAAATCCGAGACGATCCTAGACGATGGCGAGCACTTGCAGCAACGGCCAGACCAGGCGAGGAGCGGCGCGGGGCTTGCCGAATCGTGGACTGAGCGCTTGCTCGGAAGCCCATCTGCTTTTTCTCATTTCGAGACATGTGACGAGCTCAAGGTCGTATAAGTACAGTACTATCAATATTAATATTATAGAGGAGCCGTTTAGGCGAGTTAAGAGAGGCCTTTGTGGTAATAGTGACTCCAAATAAATCGATTTTGCGTCAGTTTTACTGCTATAGACATTAGTATTCTCGTGAACCCAGTGTGTATTGTAGCGCGACTCCACACAGGGGAAATAGCCCCTATAATTTTCACACGGTCTCCAAATGCCGCCACTCTGCACAACCAACATTGAACAAACCACCACCAGCGCTACTGTTCTGCATGTACTCCTGGTCACAACTTGCCTGTAAATCTTGAAGTTCTGTTAAAGGCCTTTGCCCCCCCCCCCCTTTGGCTACCTCCTGCGAACGCTACCGGACTGGCACACATCTAGTAATTCTCCGTGGGCTTACTCCGCCGTCTGTGCTCACCGCTGGAGGCCCTAGCACTTTCGGCAATATGTTCTGGTAGCGATGCAACTCCCAACTCGGCGCATCAGATAGCGCTTCTATACTTAAGACGACGCTATGAGGCTCCGTTTTTCGTGCTTGCAAGAAGCAAGCTGTATCTATCTGCAGCGCTTGCCACAATCACCCACAGTAAACGGTGAATGGAGCGGGCCCCCTTCCACCGTAGAGATAGTATTCTAAGATTAGCAAGTTGCTTTCGACATACAGTCTGCTGCCGCGGAGGACCGGTAGGCTTGGTGGCTTATGGGTATTCATCCCCCAGTGGGGCATTGTACCAGACTACAACGTGCGTTCCTTTCTCCTTAATATATGCTACTACTAAATGGAACAGTTGCTAACGTTCGTGGCACACACATATATACAGTCTTCGTTCAGAGTACGATCGAGCTCGATGTAGGCGTGGCTGCGCCTAGCACTGATCATGATAAGGATGGCTGGTGCCATGTTAGATTTAACCTCCTCCACCCAACGTTCCCCATGCCTTCTCATCAGAGTGATCCTCACAATTCAACGCCTATACAATCCAGGGGGGTCAGCAGAGTTCGAGGCATCGCAGTAAGCATTGAACTTGTTATCCCTGATATGCCTGCTGATCTCCTGCCTAGCGAACATTGTTGAACTTGAAGCGCACCTTTCTGGCTTTTGCTGGGAAAGTCAGAAGACGACCAGCATCTAATGGGCGCAATTCTGACACTGGGTCAAAGTCCAACGTCCCTCCTGTGGAACAGTAACATTTTGCTTTGCATTACCAAGATCACCTTGCAAGGAATACTACGTGTGTTTTCTAGTATTTGCTCTTCACTATCAAGATTTAATACCTCATTAGAATCAGCTCTGCTGCTACCCTATCTCATTGTCATTCCTTACTCAACCCATCATCCCTGAACAAAACGTTCCTCCTGATTCTTTGTTCTGTACTCCTAGCCATATGATGTTTACTCCTTTCTTTTTTGAATCAAAATGCCTTCAGCTCTTTCTGTCTTATCTATCTTTTGAAAAAAAAATTGCAAGAGGGAGCGTCTCACTGCGTTTCCTGCAGAATTTATACCGGGAGACAGATTGGGAGATAGGGGAATTATCACCGTTTGACGCCAATTGCAATATCCCCTAGTGTTCCTTCGAATTTCTAGTCCATCTAGCACATTTCATAGCAACCGTAAGATAGGCTGGCTGGATTACCTAGTGTTATGTGATAGTAGATACCTCAGTTAGCAACAATAGCCGAAATCAGACAATCAAGATATACCCCTGTAGACAGCCATTCCATTTAAATTAGAAACTGGTGGACATCATAGGATATATTTTACATCTACTCTATACACTGGGTGCTATGATTTGTAATGCTACACCGTGACATTAATATTTATTGAATCAATCGGGCCTCATTGTCACCCCCGCCATCCATTTTCCTGCTGGCTCGCCACTCTCCAGATCCAATAATTGATATATTGCAATACTGTGCATGTAACAGCGGGTGCGCGCCCGGTATGAACAGGTGCGAGTCCGTCGCGAGCCGCAGGCGCGGCAGCGGCGGCGTCTGCGTCTTGAGCGTCGGCGACTTCGGCGGGCGGAGCGGCGACGTCAGCGGCGAGATCGCGGGCGACGACGCCGCAGAGGACGCCGCGGACAAGGAGAGCGAGCTCCACGCGCTCGAGCCGAACGTGCTGTGGGAACCGAGTGTTGTCTGCGAGCCGTTGGCGCTGGAGCCGCCTGCGCACATGCCGAGCGCACTGCGCGTGCGGCTCCCCACGCGCTTGAACACCTGCCCGCCGAAGCTCACGACGAGCACGCGCGTCGTCGCGGGGTCGTGCCGCTCCGCGGGGACGCCGATGGAGGAGAGGAGCGCCGCGCGGCCCGCGGGCGTGAACACGGAGGCGGTTGTGGTGGAGTGGGGGGTGGGCGTGCGCACGAGCAGCGGCGTGCGCTGCACCGCGCGCGGCACGCGCTTCACAGCTGTACACAGAGTCGAATGTGAAGTTGGTGATGAGGATGCTCGGGATGCGCGCGGCGTTCGCGGCGAGGCTGCCATCGACACGATCAGAGTTGGGGTGTATGCGGGAGACGCGCTACGCACCAGCCGAGAAACGCCGTGTTGCTGAGCACGCAGTCGAAGCCCATCTCCTGCAGCCATGCGCGCTCCTCCTCGAGCTTCGCGTCCTTCGTGTCGAGGAACGCGCGCAGCACATTGACACTCTGCTGCCGGTCCACGCGGTACCTGCGCATCCCGATTAACACTAGCACCCCAACACATGCGTGCACTCACGCGAGGGGCTGTACGATGACGGGGTCGATCTCGGAGAAGCGGTAGATGGCGCCCGCGGCGACGCTGTTGGCGAAGATGTACTTGGGCGCGGAGGAGATGATGTAGATGGTGGGCTTGGGCGCAAGCGCGAGCAGGTGCGAGGCGAACACGACCTATAAGTCAAGGAGGCATAAATGAATTGAAGAACTCACTATCAAGTTCTTGGCCGTGAGAGATGTAACAATCATATGTAGGGCTGCCGAGGTCCACCAGTGACATCGGGCTGGGCATGCACTCAGTCTTTTAGGAAAGCAGGCGGTGAGGAAGGGGTGCACATACCTGAAGGGTTTGATGGTGTGGCGCGTGCGCTACCCCATCGTCTCGGAAAAGCTGATCAGCTGGATGTGGGAGAGAATAGAGAATGTAAACTCACCTGCACATGCACAATCTCCAGTCTACAAGTGACACCGCCAACCAAGATATCTGCAAGTTAATTGATCAGTGATATGAGAGCAGCTGAGTTTATTCCAGAAGGCCAGATTCAACAGAAAAAGAGGGGGGAGGGAGAGAGGGAGAGAGGGGGGAAGTCAATGGCTAAGTGGGAATGGGACTCGGAAATAGATGTCCATTGCTGAGAAACACATGCACCTACGGGTAATGATTTAAATGGACTGGATTTGCTGTCTTATGGTTTCCATTTCGATTAGAGTTGGTAGCGCATATGTAGCTAGCTATAGGTCACTTGGCGTGTAAGAGGGACAGAAAACGAGAGATAGCCAACTTAGCATAACAAATCTCCTTTGCTCAGCCACTGATCGGCATCCAAAGGTCCCGAAGCCTGCACCAACGAATGATATAAATTCCATTTTAGCTAGCTTAACTATCTCCTGGTATCTACGCCGACTGGATTAATTGACCACCCCCTGTGCTAATTTGCAGCAAACGCAGTGTCTATGGCGCGTAAGTCCCTTGCCTTTCCGCCACGTCCACCTGGTACCGAGAACAGACTCCATTCCGACTCTACACTCATCGACGACGCATACACGACCTTAGGATATTTCTGGCTACTTCAGCTTCACCAGTCCCAGTCGGCTCACGACCTCTCGAATCACTGTGCCCAAAGACAAAGGCAAGTGGTCGGCAAGTCGGCAACTTCCCAAGGTTTGCGCGGTCTTTGTCGCACCACCACTTCCAGTCCGAGCACGACTGACACACACTCTTGCCCCCTTACAAATATATATCATGGCCCGCATCCGCATTGCCAGGTAAGCCCACCCCCCTTCTCCTCCCGCCATGCCCCGCCCACACGTTCACCACCCCCGCCGCCGCTTCCGCGTCGGTTCCCGTAGATCCGTCTTGCTCGCGATCTCGCTGCTCGGCGCCTTCGTCAACTTTGCCTGAACAACTACGATGTTGTTCCAGCTTCAAAGCATATACACGTGCTGACGGCACTTTGAAAGACGCCTCCGAGATCGAGTGGTTCAATGATCCCACTGATGACGTGACTATGTCTCAACCTCTTGGGAACGCTCCCTCATCATCTTCGCAGGCTCAAGGAACTCTCGAGAGCTTTATTCGCCCAAGAGGTGCTGGTGTCAGCCCAGCAACCCCTGTGGCGGGCACTCGTCGATCTGCCCGGGTTACAAAGCCATCGGCAAATGTTCGCGAAGCTCCCTTTGTCTATATCAATGAGTGGTGTGTAAGAGTTATTGCTAAACATCAGTAGGAATGCTAGCTACTAATATAAAGCCATTTGTCCACGAGAACTAGGTAGCTATAGTGATGAAAAGCAATAATAAAAAGCTCGCTATCGCGCGAGGGAGAAACCATGTGCTTCGTTACACCAAACCGCACGCCGGCGGGACCGCGAAGGCACATACACGACTGATGTAAACTACAGCCCTTTGGGTGGGCATTTTAGAGGCAAAAAAGCAAATTTTGCCGGTGGCGGCCCTGCGGGGCACAAAATGAGTTAGCCTTATGTCTGTGACCTCAAGCTATGAACTACGAACCTCAGGGCCGCAACTAGTCAATGTGAGCCAGCCTGTACAAAATAATATAAGTCATAGCATATAATTGTAAGCCAATGAGATCACTTACCTGTTTTGATAAGGAGCAAAGAATCATAGTCGGTGTGGTGATCGCGCAGCTGTTGCTGCCAGGCGCTGTATAACGACGCAAGTCGCTGGCATTGGATATAGCTCCCACGCAATATTGGCGCGAGCCCAAGGCGCACGCCAGCGCTACGGCGACACAACCGCCGCACGCAGCAGGCTGTGTGTATCTATGCACGAGACTAGTCCACCGGCGGTAATGCGTGCAGGGTGGCGAATATCCATGCGCAGCGCGAGTGCATACTCCTTCGCCGGCATGTAAGGTCCACGGACACGATTCTGCCCGCCCAGTAGCACTCCTGCTGCACAGACACATTCTGCGTTGCCCGCAAAAAGCGCTGGAGGACGCGCCGTGTTGCTCTTCGGCGTCATGACAAGGCTCCACGCGCTGCTCAACGCAGATACGGGCAAGCACGGCAATAGGCGCGCGGGCGGCGCGGCGATGCGAGGATTGTAGGAACATGCGCTTCGGCGCGCTCGGGCAGAGCCTCGGCACTGTGCGCTGCACATCTATAGCGGCAGGCGTGAGATTGAATGAGACCGTGTGGAACATAGACAGAGGAAATCGGACGGCCGCGGCGGCCCACGGGTGAGTTCCGATGTACGAGTGTGGCGAGGCAGCGAATGGGGAGGCGTCGATAACAGAGGGCTAAGTGCTGAGGTATCTGCAGATGTGTGAGTGGGGTGCCTATTGGCAGCAAGAGTATGCATGAAACACACCTAGGAATCGGCCAGCACAATCTTCATCACGTTGGGTCTCCGTCTGAGTGTAGTTGTGTGCCCCGGGAGCAGCAAGTCAGAGGCGGAAGCCATAGAGATTGACGCAGAGCAGTAGATAATATAAATGCCGGCGTGACCTGTGTAGCTTTGGCGGGGGTGGCGGGTTTGTTTGGTCGTGTTACATTTGTTTGTACATAGTTATATTTTTCAAACTCAGATAGATCGTGGGCGCCGCACAACTATAGAATGACTGCCATTCCTTTGTCGAGGTGCACGAAAGTAAGGTCTTTGATTTCGGGATGGCTGTTACCAAAATCAGGCAAGACTACAAGCTCAACCTGTGCGACCCGTCACCTGTATGAAGCTGTTCGGAGGATCCAACAAATTTAAAACCCGGATCGATGGGCGCTGTTTGCTTCCATCTGTTTGACCACTTGCGGGGTGGGTGGAAGGGTCCTCCCACTGCCACATAAAACTATCAAACTAGAAAATTGCTCGACATCAGCACTCCTTGACCTGGGATCGATACCAAGCTGGCCCTCAAAATACCGGGCAGCGGACGTCCATCGCCATGAGTACGTGGACTCTACTAGCAGACGCGTCATAGCTTCTTGCCACTAGTACGCGACTGATAGTCGACGGCGTGGAGTACGGCCGAGGCGTGGCCACATAGTCCGCCGCCGCCTGCTTAACGTTTACTCATTTACCTCGGCGCTACGTTGTGAGCGATATTCTAGTAGGCCATTCTTCTACCGATAGCATGAACACGTTGCTCGGATCTTTCTCTCAGACTCTGGAGGTATACCCCAGATGGCTTGATCCCCCCGTTGATTCGCGCTATTGACATATTGCTATCGTGTTACCCTTGCTTCATGTGCTCTCGATGCTCTTGTCGTTTGAATTGCTCGCACATACCCTGTAACCTACATATGCACAATTCGTGCCTCTTGTCAACGTAATGCCTATATGATTTCTTGAATTATTACACGGCCGATTCTGACAACCTGCCCTTTCGGACTAATCACGAAACAGAGGTGCTCTTCGTCGTGAATTTGATAACTCCCAGAGGCTCGAAACGAGTGCCACAAGTTCAACTACGGGCGCTAATAGCACACTAATTAGCGCTGCGTCATAGTCGTCAAATTCGCCTCAGATGAGATCAGGATCGCGGCCGTGGCGGTCGAGGGTGCTAAACGACGAACACGAGGAACGCGCAGTGACTTCGTCGCAGCGGGCTAATTGTTGGTGAGACAATGACGAGGCGGGCTGTTGGTTCACCCGCACTTGCAGCGCCAGCGACCAGACGAGACCAGGCGAGGCGCGGGGCTTGCCGGTGGATGAGATGCGGGCGTCTGCTGCGCCTCAATTTATAATTCGTGGGTTCATGGTATTTGGCCGACGTAAGGCCGTGGCTGGACGATGAAACCGTATATACGTATGGAAAGGGTGGCGTTAATATTCTCAATCGCCGCACCAGACGTTGGAACGCAGGTGGAATACCCAATCTAATACAAGATCTGTGTGACGCGTTCGGGCGGGCAGGCCTGACACACAAATAATTCATACAATTGCAAATAAACATGGTATATGGTAGATGAAATTTGTTACAATGCCGCGTAATCTGCGTCATTGCGATGTCCCACTATCTGCGTGCTTCCATACGTTGATATGTTCAGTACCGCACCTGCATCTTGTGTTTATCCATTCTGCGATCTCGCGCTTTATCACTGTCAGCCGCTGCGCGAAGCTCAATGTTAATCTGATTCTCTGCGGATTGGCTCGCAGTCCCAGACATTAAAATGACAAGGCATCCCATGATTAAGCGCAATTTAATTGTCTGGCAGACATGCTTTTCGGGAGGCCGGAATATGAACTGCAGCAAGCAGGGAAAACAAACTCCCTGAAATCACAAAACAATAAGCCATGAGTTGGCAGAGATGAACCCAATAATCAAAGAGATCCGCCACGGTGGATGGTGGTCTAGAGCTGCATTGATTGGCAGTTTGAAAATAGCAATGGCACATGAATAATGGAACTGCTCATCATAGACACGGACTTGGCCGAGAAATCAAATAAATGAGGACGCACCCCGTTTCGCGGGTCGGCTGCGGCGAAAAAGACATAGAACGTCAACATGTTGCAGGACGTTCCAGAGCCATCAAATCTAGGGTGTACTGGCAGGCGGCGGCTGCCGTGCAGGATTTATAATCATGACGTCTTGAGCTCGGGCGCATACGCATAAGACCAGGATCGAGACGAACAATTAGTGCACTGGGGAGAGATAACTGGAAATCCAAAAGCCAAATTCTGTGCGCGCCACCCGTACGCGCCACAAAGGGCACAGTTTGACCCATCGTGGAACCCGGGCGCATACACAGCAGATCCAATACCGAACATCCTTGAGCACAAAGCTGCCAGTGGGGTTAGGGGAGAGATATCCGGTAATCCTCATTCTAATTCTCGTCCACTGTGCGCGGGTACAATGTTGCAAAGTTCGTGTCCTCGTGGGCCTCGGGTGCAGACGCAGTCGACCCAATCTCGAGAACCTTGAGACAAAACCTGGCAAACTGACGCGAAGTAACGGGCAATCCACACCCTGATTCCGTGCGCGCCACAGCGACGTAGTAATAGGCAGGATCTGATGCGCCACCAGTGCACCTGCGGATATGAAGGCAGCAAGGGATGCCACAGGAGATACTTAAACGTAAGCCGCGGCTAGCATTCTGCGAGCTGCGAGCTCGTTTCATTGGCGGTGGTGTATGCGTAGATATCGGCTGCTTTGACTCGATGGTCCCGCCACAAGTGTTTTCGGGACCGACTGAGCTGGGGTCCTGCCAGGCTGTTCCGAGAAGCAAGTTGAGCGTGTTAACAGACCGCGGCGCGTAGGATGCCGGTGTCGGGTACATAGATGACGGGAGGTAAGAGCTCGGATAGGCGCGCATAGATCAGCACGTCTTTGATTGCGCACTGGGTAGCGCCAACCTCCCGGGCAGTGGAAGAAGAATAAAGGTCAGCCAAGAGACGTAGGGTTTGGATGTGCCAACACAGGCGAGGGAATTTTTAGTACTTGGATGACTGGGGCTTGCGACGTGTGAGCGCGAAGTGCTGGGAATGGCAGGCAAGTACGTGTAACGACAAAGCGATTGAATTGTCTGCGCCACCGTGCAGATGAGATGCGCCACCAGGTTGAAACGGACGGATCGAGGGCGGCGGGACTGTGGAATCAGGATGAGCCCTGCGACACCGCGCACTTTGACGGAAGTATAGCTCGACAGAAGTGCTGTTGTTCTTTGGAAGGGTTGAACGGGAATGGTAACAGACAAAGTTCCACGACGTCGGAGTTCCACATCGGTAGCACCAGCATTAGAGTAAAGGCGAGCTTTTGCCTTGAAACTCAACTCGAGCGGGACCAAATTTGTATTGAGAAATGTAACTGGGGTTCGTCCCTATTGATGTTCCTGGTGAAATTCGAAACCGTCTATCGTGTCCTTCTGCATTGCAGCTCGTGTGATTGTTGTTTGAACTTCACATGCGCATGAAACCCGAGTGGACAGATCCGAATGCGGTCCTGGTGAGACGTGACTGCAGTTCGGAATGCGCGCCCCAGGCGGAAGCACGGGTCTTCTGTCTACGTGGCCCACACCTTCAGACTCTTTGTAGGTTCGTGGAGTGTGATCTGGGTCAGGCACACATGCCTGCGCCGCGCAATACACGAGGACTCCAGTCAGATCCAACCCCACGCTCGCCAGCGGTCGCGTCCGCACCCTGCTGCCTTTGTCAAATGTTTTGTCACATAGACCCAGCGCAGAACCGGGCAGGGCTAGGGCACCAGGATCATGATTAGCCCTGCGGTCCGTCTCCGAGCGGTGCGGTGCGGCGAATTGAGCATCCACAGAACGTGCCGTGCGCCAGCGGGGCTCGAAGGTTCGACTGCTGCCAAGGCCCCTGTGCGCTGATTTATATGTAAGCCACGCATGCCCGCGCCAGATCCCCGGCTCGCCTTGTCATTTGGTGCGCGGTGCGCGTCATCCATGGGCATGTGGGCGTGCTGGACCAGGCCAGGGCCAGGGCGGCGCACAACCTCGAGCCCGCTCGCCCCGCGTCCGCCGTTCGCCGTCGCAATCGGCCGAATCAGCGGCGATGTTCGAAAGAAAACCAACACAGCGCAGATCCTCCTGAGCAGCAGCGTCGTGAAGGTGGAGATGGCGTGACTGTTATTGACCGGCGTGAAGTGATCTGTACATCCTATCGATCGCGGCTGAGATACGATATGCCTCCTCGGGTCCTGGTCTGCCTGCCACATCACGTCGACGGAGATACGGCGTGCGGGGGGAGTTCATATAACGTCGGAGGCGATTTGGTGGAGGCACATGTGCGTGACTGGAGGCGACAGGAGAAGGACCCCTGAGTCGAAGAACACATTCCCGATTCGGATAAGTCGAAAAGATACCGCACACCACCGTCTGTTTGCCACCAACGCCAGAAAATCTGCTCGTTGAAAAGTCACCGCACAATCCAGGATATATATAGAGAATAAGAGCCTGCAAAGTCTTTCAATCACCAATTACGAACATGCCTTCCACAGAGTGCGAACACATGAATTGAAATGCGAACATCGTCCAGGCGAACATTTGGACGATGTTCGCATTTTCGCTGACCAGACGACGCCGCGCACATACACCAATACATCAGATAAATTGCAGATACAATCCAGTCTACAAGGGCGTGTGTAGCGAGCCATATATCACATAAAAATCAGTGTATGTGCAGTCATCGTCGCGAAGTAAAAAATGCAATGCAGAGCGGTGCTCGAGGCTCGGGAAAAAAATAAGAAACGATAACAAAACCAACACCTCCACCTCCACCTCCCCCCCTCCTCCCACACACGTACACCGGGCTAATCGCTGCTCGAGCTGTCCTCGGCGACCATGCCCACCTCGTACTCGCCGCACACGTCCCAGCGCGAGCCCTCCGCGGCCGCGCTGACGTACTTGACGAAGCGCAGCACGCCCTCGTCGCGCAGCACGAGCAGCAGCCGGTTGAAGCCGGGCTGCACGGTCAGCAGCGTCCCGTCGTCCTCGTCGTCCGACGCGCTCCCCGGCTCCTGGTCCGACGACGGCGACCCCGAGCCGGAGTTGGAGGAGGCGGACGAGTGCCCGTTTTGTGGAGGGGGCGGGGAGGCGTGCTGCGGCGGCGAGCGCGAGGTCGTGCTCGAGCGCCGGCTGCGGCTCCTGCGCTTTGCGGCGCCGCCCGCGCGGTACACGGCGGGGTCGTCGTCCTCGTCGGGCGCGGCCATGTAGCACTGCGGCAGGCGTGTCAGTATCAGTATGTTGTAACGATTATGTCAAATCAGGCGAGGCACCGAGGGCGTGCAGAATAAAATGAAACGGGGAAAAGGGGGAAGGGCTCACCTCCCAGCCGCCCCACTCGCCCGTCGCCCACTTGCTCGAGCGCCGCTTCTTGTGCCCGGCGGGCTTCAGGTGGCCGTGGCCATTCAGCCCACCCCCACTCCCGCTCCCGCTCGCGTGCGCATGCCCGTTCCCATTCCCATTACTCCCGCTCCCGCTCGCATGCCCACACCCATTCGCGTGCCCACTCCGCCCGCTCGCAACGGGATGCGCATGCCCCCCAATCCCACTCGCCTTCCTTCCCCTCTCCCCCCTCCCCTCCCTCCCCCCCGCATCCTCCTCATGCCCCCCCTCCGGCGTGAGCCCCAGCACCACATCCAGCCGCGGCTCCGCGCCCTCCGCGCCCGCGAGCGTATAGTCCAGCCCGCGCCGGAACCGCCGCGCCTCCGCGGCACACCGTAAGGGCAGCAGGCGCGACACGAGCGCGAGCCACGCGCGGAACGCGTTGCTCGGGTACAGCTCGTCCTGCAGGCTGCGCATCAGCTCGTCCGCCCCCCCTCCCCCTTCCCCTTCCCCCCCTCCCCACGCGCTCATTACGCCGGCCTCCTCGGGCGGCCCGAAGGCGTGCGGGCGCAGCGTGCAGTAGCGCCACTTGTGCGGCGGGCCCTTGACCGCCCACGCGCCGTGCGTGCCCGCGCCGTGCGGCGGCACGCCCCTCCTCCCCCCTCCCCCACTCCCCCCCAGGCCGTCGGCGTCGTCGGCAGAGCGCAGGCCCGCTTCCAAGCGCGCGGCGAGCCCCGCGGCGAGGAACGTGTGCAGCTCGAGGCTGCTCTCGGCCGCGAAGCGCTCCGCGAGCGCGGCGAGCGTGCGCGGCTGGAGGTACACGGGGTTGAGGAACTCCGCGAGGAAGGACACGTGCGCGGGGGGCAGCGGCGTGTGCGGGAGCGCGGTGGGCGGCGTGTCCGAGTCCGCGTACGCCGTGAACGCGCTTGCTGTTGTTGAGGTTGGGGGCGGGGGGTGCATCTGTGCGTGCGGTTGCGCGGGGGGCGGCGGGTTAGCGCTGCTTGCTTCTGCACGGTTGGCGCGGGCACCTACCAGCTGCTCGCGCGTGCTGCGCGGGAGGGGGAGAGACGCAGTGGGGGCGGGGGAGAAGCCGGGCTCGCCGGGCTGCGCGGCGTGGAACCAGCCGCTGACGCTCACGCGCGCGCGGCCGGCCTTGCCCTGCCCGACGACGACCTCCTCGACCGCGTGGAAGGAGCGCCCGGGCTGCACCTCGAAGAACACGAACTGGCCCCACGCGGGCGGGATGCGCACGCTCGGCGCGGGCGCGGGCTCGCACTCCCCATTCCCACCCCCGCCCCCTCCTCCTCCTCCTCCTCCTCCTCCCCCAACACCGACCCCGCCGCCGTCGACGGGGACGGGCGGGTAGAGCTCGAGCGCGCCGCCCCACTCGGGGCGCCACGCGCGCGGGCGCGGCATGTAGAGGATGTACGAGACGCGGCGCGAGCCGATGACGTCGTCGTGGTTCAGCAGGTGGCACCCGCGCGTGTAGCTGTTCACGCTCATGTCGCGCCTGCTCAGGCTCAGCGGGCCGCAGCCGGTCACGCCGCGCAGGAAGGCGAGGAACGCGGGCGAGTAGAGCGCGTCGCGCAGCGCGAGGAGGGAGGGGAGGAGCGCGAGCTCGGCGGGGGGGAGGTACGAGAGCGAGGCGAGGTCGCCGGTCTGCTTCACCTGCGGTGCGGGGGGTTAGTTTTGCGGGGGGAGGGGGGGATGGGGCGCACCTTGTAGATGTCGGTTTCCTTTTGGGTGAAGCTGAGCTGGGAGAGGCACTCGTCCTTGACGCGCTCCAAGAGCTCATCCTTGACGAGGGTGTCGAGCACGCAGTGCTTCCAGGGCTGGGACTGGGTGTAGGCGGTGTGGAGGCGGGCGACGGACTCGGGGCTGAGGAGGCCGTCGGCAAAGGCGTCTGCGGGATCGGGATCGGGCGGGGCGAGGGGGACGGGGACGCGGGGGACGTCTGCGAGGTGGGCGTCCGCGCTCGGTATGTGGGCCGTCTTGAGGCGCTTCTGGGTCGGGGCGGGGGCGGCGGGGCTCTGGGATCGCTCGTGGATGCGCGCCATTTTCGTAGTCATGGATCGCGGCTCGCTCGCGCACTGCAGGATGGGGGCGGAGAATAGGGAGCTGGCAGATGGAGCGGTAGATGGAGGGGCGACGGTGGGGGGTATTGAAAACTGAAGGCCCTTGGGCTATCGCGTGCTTGGAGGACCACAGTCGAGACCGAGCCCAGGCTCACAACAGCCGATCAGGACCCCGGCGACCCTCTTCCGCAATCAACCACTCTCGGCCGTCCTTGTACCCCCGTTGCCTTGTCTCTACCCCCCTTGGTTATCCATTCAATGCCATCGATCCTGCTGTAGCTGTCACCGTGCCACCAGCCACCCTTATCGAGCGTGGGGCCGACTCAATTCCTGCGCCCCGTTCGGGCTGATCCTCGCCTGCCAATCGCCACCCAATTCATATCCTGTCATCTCCGCCTGTCACACCGCTCGGCCAGCCCGCCCGTATCTCCGCCTTCTGCGCAGAACCCCTTCGCGCAGACGGTGGATCCGATTCCGCGAACCCAATACGCCTACAACACAGAAGCTAAATGAACTGCCCCCGCCGCCCCCAACTCCGTTCGCCCGTCGCGATGTGCCCGATCCATCGCGATCGATGCGACAAGGGCACTCGATAGCGATGCGTGCACGACCGCGCATGACGAGCGATGCGACTCGCGCCAGGATCTGCCGTCGCTGCATCGGACGCAGGAACTGGCCCAGGCTATGACGACGACACACTCACGCTGCGTGGCCGAGGATAGGGCGGCGAGCTAAAGTCCAGGGGGCGAGATCCACCCGAGCCAAAGTCCGCCCATTCGAGCGCATCTGCATCATGACGCGCGATGCCCAGTGCGGCCTGCTTCCAATCGGGCGCACACACAGGGACGCCGCGCTCGTATTCGGCACGCGCATCTTGGAGCGCAGTGCACGCGACCAGTGGCGCGCTTCGATGGTTCGACTTCGCGCCCCAGCCGCGCCATGATTGTATTCGATTCGACTCCAAGCTCAGCTTCAGGGGCTGCACCAGCACCATCGCATCCTACTCCAATCCCAGCTTCAGGGGCTATCGCATACGATCTCAAGCCCCAGCTTCAGGGGCTCCTACAACCCCCACCACATCTTGGTTTAACTTCGCCCCTGCCCCTGACGCTGATGTTCTCGCGATTTCAAATCGCACCAGCAACATCAATAACCACACGCCGCCCCGCGGGGCAGGTCGCGCCCCGTGCGCTGGCTGCGCCCGAGGAGCCCGGCGGCGAGATACCGCGGGACCAACTTGAACTTGAGCGTCGGGCGCCTGGTCGGGATTCGCAGGCCGCGGGCGTGGTGGCGCTGCTGCGGGCTGCGGCGCGTCAGGTTCCTCGATTCGACGCGTTCCCGAGGCCCATTTGTGGCGATTTAACGCGATTTTGGATTTCGCAGCGAGTGCTGTTCTCTGCGTACTCGGCGATGGCGATGGCGCTGATTATTCGAGGCCCAGGTGCGCTAGAGCCAGCCCATCACATTCTTCTAACGTAAATTCCGTGATTCAACATCTTCAACACGAACCAGCACCCCAATTGTGCAGATCAATCGGTGCTGAACGACGCACCCTCTCGGCATGCTGTTCTCTGCGATGGCGTTGATTGATCGAGGCCCAGGTTCGCCAGCCCCCTTCTAGCGGCAATTCAGTGATTTAGCGTGTTCAACATCAAGCAGAACTCCAATTGTAAGGATCAGACGCAGCCCGAACACGAATTATTGATTGATTGCCTGTTTATCATCTGCACAGCGCAACGGTCGTGCAGCCTATTCGAGGCCAGGTACGCTGGCCGCCTTCTAACGGAAATTCCACGGTTCGACATGCTCAACATCAAGACGCGCCCCAATTGTAAGATCAAACGCTGAACGCGAGTTATTGAATGTCATTGCTCGAGGCCTGAGATCGCGAGCCCCTTCTAACGGAAATTCCATGATCCAACATGCTCAACATCACGCAACGCCCCCATTGTGAGATCAAGCGCTGCCGAACGCGATTTATTGCACAGCGGCTCGGCATGCTGTTTTCTGCGCGCTTGGCGATGGTGTTCGTTATTCGAGGCCCGGGTCACAAGATTCTAATTTAGGCCCACAGCGACGCGATGTCAGGCGGCGCGCCAATTATAGCGATCAAACCGAAACGAGGCCGAACGCGAATGTGAATGGCAGTCTCTCGTCTACTTGCATCCATGGTGGTGCACCGATTACTCGAGACACAGCTTCGTCATCCGTCACACCCTTCCAACGGAAGCTCTACCATCCAACATATCCACATAACATATCCATATCCAAAATCGAATCGTGACGATCGAACGCGGTCCGAACGCGCTTTATTGCACAGCGAGTCCGATGCTCTGCGCGCGCGATGGTTCTGCTGTTGGTACTCGAGACCGCGTCACAGGGCTCGCGTTCGGGCCGGGGCACGCAGCAGCGTGGACGAACGGGGGGCGCGCCCGTCTGGCCGCGCCGATCTGTGGGCACAATCTCCCACAACCCGCCCGCCACCCGCGGCTTTGCCACCGTGCGCTCCCCAAATCCTTTTATTTTTTTCCGCCCTGCGCGGGGCAGGCGTGGTGCTGATCATGCTGTGGCTAGATTAATTGCTTGTCGTCGCGGTGGCAGATCGGGGTGCAGCGACGAGAGCGGAAAACGGGGGTCGCTGCTTGGCAGAGATGGCGGCGGGCCTTGTGGCGTCTGTGCTCCAGATTGCTCGACCATATGTGGGCTCAGGTTCCAGCTGGCCCCCGGGGGTGCTGGATTAGATATTTATTCGCGGCGGAGAATACAGCATTCGCGAGGGGCATTTGATTCCACTGCTCCTTTTGGCGGACGATAACTTACTCGATGGCGGGCCCGGGCATGGATCGCGGTCCCCTGATCTGCGCGCTGCATTCACCCTGCGCGATTCGGACCAGTTCAAAGGTGAGGGATTTTCGCCGTGCCCAGCGTTTCCCTATGTTCGACTCAATACCGCGCCGCAAACGAGCCTGCAGTCACGCGATCTGGCCCAGCCACGATTCACAGGTCCGCCACGGAAATGCAGGTGACGTCGCCGCGTGCGGCACCGTCGACCCTGGGCACCCCGTTTCCAGCCATTTGACTTGCATTTGACCTGATTTGCACGCCTCCGCCGCAGAGCCGCCGGCCCGTGCCCGCTGCGCGCCAGCCTGTGGGGCGAACGCGCTGCGCTGCCCGTGCTTCCGCTCGGTTCGTTTCTCGCCAACGCTTTGCGTTTGTGCTTTTGCGGCCTGCCTTGGCGGTTCTTCTGCGCAGGCGGCGTTACGCTAGCTGGCTTGACGCAAGATCTGGCAGGTGTGTGCGCTGTGCGCGTTGACAGCCGATTGAACTTTGATTATTTGCATTTCCAATGGCCCATTCATACTCCAGCGATGCTGGGCAGTCAGCCCTGCATTTTTCCGCTATCGCCTCTTGAATTGTGCTGCCGTCGCCCGGGAATGTGGCTCTCTTATCACGCTCGTCTTGAAATTTTTGCCCGTCTCATGGGAGGGTTGTGCCAGAGAATTTGTACCCCGCCCTCTCTCGGGGTCGTATCACCCGCTCTATTTTTATCTGTCACGCTCCGTTTTGGTGCCGCGGAGTCACATTTACCTGGCGCTGGGTTTGAAATCGGTTGGGGCATTGGTTTGAATAATTCCTCTGCCGTCCCTATCCGCCAATTGCACCACGGGCACGCAGGCGGTAGCGTCTTCGGTTCCGCGATCGCAGATCCTCATGTTCTCTCAGGCTCTGCGCAGCTTGAGCGCATCTGCTGCAATCTGGTGGCGTGTGCGTCCTTGAAGGGCTTCTTATCAGTGCAGTCTCCTCACATCTCCTCACAACTGCCACGGTGACGCTTGTCAGTACTTCGTATATACGGGGATCAGTATTAGACTTAAGGTTGGCCCACAGCTTCTTTGTATCGGTGTGACTCGGCGGGGCGCGAGCTGTGTGCTATTTGTAAGTACGTCTGCATGTGTGCTTGATCTGTTCGCGCAATCGAACCTTGAAAGGGGTCGTTAAATGGGGCATAGACTTGCCTATGGGGTCTGACAACCCATATGGATTGTGTTGCGGCCTCGCACATGGCTAATAATACTACCCTAGTATCCCACCCACCCACCGAGCCTTTGTTTTCCCTTTGCCCCACATACCATATATACTTGAGCGCCACATGTTCACGACATTCCGGGCTGCTTCAAGTTCTGGGACCCCGCCCGGTGCATTCGCATCAGCCAATCTATTTGGGGAGCTTGTCGAATGCTAAGATCCAGCTGGTGACAACAGGCCGCCTGACATTGCGGTTGGATCAATAACAATGCGTAAATGGCCCGCCCTGTCAGGTATGCTCATCGAAGCGGGTGGGCCATCAAAATCATCAGATGCTGAACTTACTTGCGCAGTGTAAGGTTGTGAAACGATTAAATGAAGTTTCCGGGTGCCCATCCGAAAGTATTACAATGCGAGTAATAGGTAGCATGTGAACGCCAGTTCCACAACAATAGGTAGGAAGTGGTCAATCGAAGCGAGGTGTACATGACTCGTGCTCTTCGTCAAGACTTCAGGGTGCAACGTCGAAGTGGCGGACAGCACGGTCTGGAAAGAGAATAATAAGAGAACCAACATTAATTTGAACCTATAAACAACAAGTGAGCTATCTGAATCATACACCGGCGACAGTGTGTTCCCCGAATGCATACCCGAATTGAACGGACTAAAAAGTGATCTTCTTGCCCTGGCTAGCAACAATAGCTGTCGACTCGCGCTTGGCCAACGCAAGCGCCGCACCAGGTTTGGACCTGCCCTTGACACCCTTGTAGCCGACGCTGGCACCGTCGGTCCCTGACCCCTCGTATTTCTTCCGTGGAGCCTCGACCTCTGCTGCCTCGTGTGCAGCAGCAACAGCCCCCACCTGGTGGGCGCTTGCTTCCCGCGAGCCTTTCCACCCCCGGTCATTGTCTGCATGCCGGTCCTGCCCCGTTGGAGCAATGCCGGATCTGTCTCGTTGCTTGAGCCCCCTGGGTCCTACATGCTCGGGCCGACGCCCTTGCCGTGCTTCACCCGAAGGGGCGCCCGGTTTGGGTCTGGGACCCCCTCCACCCCTGCGCACCGCGTCCGGCGAGGCGTATTCGACGACCAAACTGCGCCCGTCTAACCGGTGGTTCTTAGGGTTCACCAACGCCGCCGTCGCGTGCTCAGTGCTTGTGAAATCTATGAATGCCCAGCTGTCGAAAGCAAATCAAACCGGTGGTGTTAGCAGCTCGCTGTAATTTGGCATGAGAGTTTTGCGATACGCACCCCTTGCAGTTTCCTGTATCTTCAAAGGTGCCCAGACGGATCTTGCGTATCCATTTGTCCTCCTTTTGTTTATCGTCAGGCTCTTGCTCCTTCTCCTTTTCCGTGTCGCCCGGCTCCTTCTTCTTCAAGCCACGATGGGCTTCAAAAAGTTCGCGAATGGATTTCTCTGTTGCCTCGAAACCAAGGTTCCCGAGGAAAAGGGTAGGGGCAGGTGGTTGTTTTTGTATTCGGAGGATTTTCTGTGCTGTTTTCGACATCCCCGTGCTGCCAGTTCCAGGGGCCCCTGGGGTCCCAGCGGGCTTTTTGCCTTCAGGATCTGCGCTGTCCGCATTTTCCTTTACAGCCGCAGGACGACCGGTGAAGTCACCGCCTAGGGCAATTATAGTAAATCGGTGCAATGGGATCTAATTCGCTTCAGCATACCATCTTTGATCAGGAGCCTCCGGCCCTGGAAGTCTCGCTCAGATAAGGAGATGGCGATTGTCTTCTGATCGGGCGAGGCAAAATCGACATATGCAAACCTAAGAGTTGATCAGTCTGGTGAACGGCAGACAGTCTTAGACGCGACTAACCCCATGTTCTCGCCCGTGGCTGCCCCTGCCTTCGTGGGCATGTGTATACGCGTTATCTCTCCAACCCCATCGAAGAATCCGCGCAGAGCATCGGTCGTCGTTTTGAACGACAGATTACCCACCCATACAGAGTTCTGCCGTTTCTCCTTCTTGTTGTGCGCGGGCGTTGAGGCGACCGCCGCGCCGTCGTTAGTTTTCCGCTTTTTGGACGCTGTTTCGCTGGATGCTGCAGGTAGACCCTTCTTGGCTTCTCGCTCTTCCTTCTTTTTCTGCCTCCGTTTCTCTGCATGAGATAGCGCAGGAACATCTTCCTCTTCATGTTCGCTTGAGCTAGATTCCGAGCCATCGTCCTCTAGCTCCGCTGATTTGTCATGGCCCTTTCGTTTTCGTTTCAGTGACAACTCAGGAGCTGGGCTCGAGGGTCTGGAAGAGTCTGAAGATGATGATGATGCTGAGGAGGACATTCGCGCAAGTCAAGAGCATGAAAAACTATTGATCGACGTTTCGATCATGCCGAGATGTTACATTGCTACCGGCCAACCGGTGGCCACATCCTGCTACATCCTAGATCTACAGGCTACGTATACAGTGAATATCGGAACCCTCTCAGCTGCAGGGTAAAGCCCTCCCCGACGGAGTTGGATATGTTGCAACGTAATCGTACGTGCAACCGGCAGGCATCACCCCCAATTTGATATAGCGGTCAAATGATGACTGTGACCCCCTCGCCGTTTGCCGTGAGGTTATTCATGAACGAGGCCCAGAAGTCTGAATCGAGCATGAGATCACTACTCATCACCTCATTCATCTCCAGCCCTGGACCTAGACCGTGCCCCAGCAGCTCAGGTTCCATGCCTTGTGTGTGTTGGCGATGCCCGTTATGTACCGCGGACCCCAAATGTTGCTGCTCGTGATCGGCCGCTGAATTGTACTGTAAAGATAGTGGAGGCGGTGGCCTTTGCTTTGGGTCGGAGACCCTCGGCAACGTTTGCTGGGTATGATCGCGATCCCTCTCTATCGCTTGTGACCGCTGCTGTGGTTGGTGGATCTGACTCTGATAGGATCTCACCAGAGCGCTGATTAGGTGTGCACACTTAGCTGGAACATGGTCCGGTCCACATGCAGCCCTCTTCAGCAAGTCTACCGTCCTATCCAGATATGCGTCGCTTGGTCCAGCAAGAGGCACGCCCTGACTCTGGAAAGCAGAGAGTTTAATGATGACGAGGTATGCAGCAGTGGCACTGATTAGAGTGAAGACGCTATCTGGCGCGGTGCTCAACCGGGCTATCTCTTGGGGCCTCGATATTGCGGCCTCAAGGATCTCTTCCGCCATAGTAAGAGCTTCCCAGCCCCATTGGGTGGGCAAGTTGATTCCATTGAAGTTAACCTTGCCGTACCAGAGTTTATAGGGCACCTGATCGTTCTGTGCATAGACTCGCCGAGTTTCGCGGATGAGGTGTTGTAGGAGCAACAGTCGACACGCACGGTATTCGATGTGCATGATGAAAAACTGAAATTGCTCGTGCTCGGCTACACCTGCAGCGCCAGGCCGCAATTAGAACAAAGTACATCAAGGAGAAAAGATTGACGAGCCTGCAAGAGGAGTAATATCTTTGGAGAGCTTATCGAGCCTCGCGAAGACTCTGACAGCTTCTCGGTAGAAAGTTTCTATTTCCGCCTTGCTTGTGAAGCGTATGCGGAGGCCAGACTCGGCTATCGAATACGCCTGCCCTTCAAGCGACAGGCGAGAATCTCTGGCCAACTCGACAGACCTGATAGAGGATTGTTCAATGATGTCGTAGTCCCACGCAGTACGGTTCGACGGAGGAACTCTACCGGTACCAATGCAAAGCCTGAGAAACATGCTATCATGAGCACAAAAAGCGGAAGGAAGAGACATTAACCTACATTGATTCTATATTCATGAGAGACAGCCACTGTCCAAACACTTAGCTCGATTTGACACAAAGATTGTAGAAATACCAACCAAACGAGCTTTATCCCTGGTGTCTCGCAAGTCGGGCGCATCAGGGCCTTGGACAAGTCCCTGGCGCTCAACTCTCAGGAGATACTGGATAGATTCGTTGAGCCGCAGGTTGATAGCCATGCTGATTGCCGAGGCGATCAACAGACGTCCGTCGCGTGCCACAGCCTGAACACCAACAGGCGCCCATAATGATAATATAGCTAACGCCTGGACAGATTCGGTTGCCGGTTTGGGATTGAAGACCTCTCTCCCGACCACTTGCTCTGTGAGCGCTTGCAGTGGTGGAACTATGGTGTCACGTGTTGTTCCATCGTACAACCGGCTGGCAATTAAACATCGTGCAAGTCTATGGAAGGCATTGTATCGATCTGGCTTGCGAGGAGACAGATTTAACCATGGCCCAAATGAATTTTCGAAGCTACAGAGCACCGGATAAGCAAAACCTGAGACGAGCAAGGGTACACAGACGTACATGGCAAGCAATGACTCCTGTCGGTCAGGGGCAATTATGTTCCCTAAAGCTGCGTCCACCTGGTCCATAAACTCAGTCCTAGGACTGTGCAATTGCATTGACACAGTTTGAATAGCATATATAGGCGTATCTAGCCATTCAATTGTGCCAGGAAGCTTTGGTTTACTCCAGGAAGCATTTGGAGGCGCTGGGAGTTTCAAGTGTTCCATATCATGGTCGGATATTGGGAGAGTACTCGACGAGCTCGAATGTATGAGCGTTGTTGGTATAAGGGATAATGGGGTAGGTTTTGCAGTTGGAGAAGGCGTAGGAATCTGTGGCGGGACGTACGAAGGATCCTCAAAGGAACAGGGAAGATCGAGCACTTTGCAACGATGGCATCTCGCAGGATTTGGATTAGTTACGTCTAACACTTCGCAGCGAGTTTTATGCTTTTTGCAAGAGTTGCACGCTTGGTTGGTTTTAGATCGTTTAGGAGGAAGCACACGGCCAGGGTTACCGGGGGAGGCGCCTGCGGGTTTGTCGTTGGCTCGTCGCTTCATGATCGGGTGTTGAGGCAGTGACGGTGACTCGTGTCCCGCGTGGGTTGGCGCCGAGTCCGGTGGCGATCGAAAAGCATCCCTCTTACCCACGAAATTGATTGTCGCCGCCTCAAAGCTTCACATATCGCAAGACCTTCATGATAGTTGGCGTTCTGGTTTTTGAACCTCGGTGGCGGGGTAACAGGCGCTTGAGACAAAGAATGTTCCTCCGTCGGAGGAGGACACTATTCATCACCGCGGAACTGTCTTGGTTCTTACCGCCAACGACCCTCTGAACTCCCCTGAGTTCGCCCGACGGAGGAGAATCATGTGTAACCATCGTGGCTAATAAAGCCTTGCTATATAACTCGTCACCTCGTCTGATTTAACGTCCAGACTTTCTGTGGGTCTCAGCGTACCGCTATGGACGAATTTAAGCCACTCTTAGCTGGGTCTGTGGCTGCCCTTGCCCTCTTCATCTATCTGCGGAAAACACGCTCTTCTTCTGATCACGATATCCCAGCTCTAACGTCGATAGTACCTTTCGCAAATGCCTGGCAATTCTTCACGAGGCGACATGATTTCATCGTCCATGGATTCACCGAAGTAAAACAAAATATGTTTCGATTTTATTTCAATCAGGTAGGTACTCCATTGCCGACGGATTATCATCTAATGTAGTCATCAATAGAATCAAGTGGTCGTATTAAAGGGTGAGGCAGCTCGCAAATTTTTCTATGGCGATAAGTACCTATCGTCCCGAGAGGGCTACCGAATCTTAATGGGTGGTGTGCGTGTCGAAAATATGCAGTTTTCAGTCTAATATCTAATTTGAGCCTCTACAAGGTTCCCAATCTGGATGATGTTCAGGTCGAAGCAGAAAACGACGGCAATCTTCCATGGTTCCAAAAAAATGTCACCCATCTCCTGCGCAAAGATCGCCTAGCAGAGCGTAAGCCCATCACACCTATCTGGAACATCAATTCACTGTTGACCTTCAAGCAGTGATACCAGAGCTTTTCGCGGACCTTGACCGTGCAATGGCAGCATGGCCAGAATCAGGCATCTTGAACCCATTCAATGACGTATATGCGGTTCGTAACGTACCACGAATTCATCTGCCTTCTATTAACCCGCATGCTGTAGCTCGTCTTTCAACTCACTACACGAGCAGCGACGTGCTACGAAATTGCTGACGACCCAGAGCAAGTTAAGAAAGTGGCGCGATTGTACTGGACGGTCGAACAAGGATCGAATCCGAGGGTGAGCTGAGTATATGCCAACGAAGTAAATCCAACTAATTATGCTGCCTTGAAGGCCATGATATTCCCTTGGATGCCCAATCGCGCTGTTAAAGAAAAGGAGAAAGCTACAGGAGAGTTATATGCCATGCTAGCGGGAATTATCAGTAAAAGAAAACAAAATGGAAGCGAAAGGCACCACGATGCATTCCAAATTCTTATTGACGCAGGTGGATCTACTGCTGACATTGTGCAGGTATGACTCTAAACCCTGTTCTATCGTTCTGATGCTGACTAGGAACAGTTTACTTTCGGTGTTCTTTTTGCAGGAGTAGTCAACACCGGCATCAACGCTTGCTGGTCGCTGCTCTTCCTCGCTTCTCATCCCGAGTGGAAAGCCAAAGCGATCGAAGAAATCTCGCAATTTATCAGCAAATACGCAAGCTCAGGCTCAGGATCCCTTGCATCGAGGCTCGCACAAGCACCCTCTCAGGCATGGGAGGACGAGATGCCGGTCTTAGAGCTTATTATACGCGAAACAATCCGCCTGATGTCGCGAGGTGCTTCGCTGCGTAGGAATGTCAAGGAGGACGTCGTGATCGAGGGCATGACAGTGGAACGAGGCGCGTTCTTAGCCCATGCAGGAGCCACGGTGCACTTCGATCCCGACGTGTACACGAATCCTGAGGAATTCGACCCAGGGCGGTTCGGGAAAGGGAGAGAAGAGGATAAGAAGGTCGGCCATGGTTTTGTAGGATGGGGAGTCGGTGAGTTCTCTTCCATATTTATTTTCCCTCCGTAGCACACGGGCTGACCGGTTTCTCAGGCCGTCACCCATGTCTTGGACAGCGTTTTGCGCAGTTAGAGATCAAGGCTATTCTGTCCCTCTTTCTGATTGGTTTCGAGTATGAGCATGTTACTGCCGCTGGAAAACCTGCTCGGGTCTCAGCAGCTGACATTGATCGCAATAACCTCTTCCAGGCCAGGCCGAAGAATGACGATCTTTATATTCGCTTCAAAAAGGTAGCCCTTTAGTCCATCATGGCGAACATTACCATCCATTGTACTGTAACATGCATATTTATTAGCTATCAATTAGACTTTGGTATGGTTTGAGGTATAGTGGTCTCCTGGGGTGTGTTATTAGAGAAAGATCAATACGTTGCCAACGCTATCATAAGCAACCCGAACAGGAGGAAGTATGGGAGATTTAATGAGACGACCGCCACAGGTTGAGCGTGGCTAGACAAGTTCCCAGTCGCCACTTGCTTTTTGTAAACTTTCACATAATTGACATCCCACGAAGCATTCTGAAATGGTTTCTTCCATCATCACCAAATCCAGGGAAGTGATTTCATAGAACTCACTACAAAGTTGGCGGGGTTCATGACCTGCGTGGAACAATTTCCGGGGCACGAGCTGGGATACGAAGTACCGGCCCAATAGCCGCATAATGTAATATCTGCACGCGAGATGGGTCAGATTGACTTTCATCGCGCTTAAACCCACTAACCGAATATGATGTTCTGTTCGCTGAAGAAGGCTGAGAGGGGACTACAGCCTTCGGCAAGCAGCTCGGCGGCGGGTGGACCCCAGGTCTCGGGTCTAGGACTGCCGCCCGCAGTGATTTCAACTGGGATCGCTGCGCGATAAAAATTCCCTTTGAGATCACTGATTAGCTCGCAATAATTGCACCAAGAGGAGGACGTACAAACTGCAATGCTCTCCTCATCGTATTTCATAGCATAGACGCCGCCACCCTGGGCATCGAAGGTAGGACCATACGATGCAGCACTCCAGTCAACGACACCGCACCCAGCGTTTTGAGAGACGTTTGAATCGCAATTATAATTACCCTACTCGGCCGTTTAGCTCTGCTACACAGAGGTTGAGGAGAACTTGTCTTACGACTGGAGTGCCTGAATAGCTGGAGCTTTGAGTAAGATTGCAACCCGGCCCAGTGTGCCACGTAATTTGGTTATGCTCATCATTATGCACTCCTTCCATGATATCAATCTCCCCTGATGTGCAATCCTGGTCGATACAAGGGGTGAGAGGAGCGGAGAAGTAAGGCTTACCCTTCCATGGCCAATCGGGGTTGGTCGTCTAGGGAATTGTTGCACTGGGTGAGTACGAAAGCATGAGATTGACCTACTACACGCACCCAAAACGCCGGCCAGACACCTGTGCATGATTAATGGTTACACGAGTAAAAGGTACAGACAGCGACGATGACTTACCACACCCATATGGCGCATGATTTAAATCCACGATTATAATACTTTCATTGTACTCTTTGTTACTCTGAATGCGCACACTGGAAAGTAAATGAATAATGGTATGGAATTGAATTTATAATGGGGCATACCTGTCCCGGATGGCACCCTCATCGAGGTACGTTGTATTGTCGGCTTTCATGATGATTCTATTGTCATCGGTGACATATGCGAGCCCGGAGGAGAACGCGGTGGACTGATTCACGAAACTATGTGTGGCCAATATCAAAGAGGCGCAGTAAACAATCACGTATACACTCACTTGACTTGACCGCTGTGGAGACGACTGAGACCTAAATGCTGAACATAATAGTAAAATTGCACCTACTGTGTGGGATCCGTATACGCGAAGAAGTTCCACCCACTTCATGAAGCATATTGGTAAGACTTCTCTTAGAAATTACAGACGCTTGACTTTACTCGAAGAAATTTTGGCCTTCATACACATCCTCAATAACCCAGAGATACTCTGTTCCGTTGGGTTCTGTTTCAAAACCCCCGCTCATACCGTCTCGCTTATCTGTTTGAACAGATTCTTTTGAAGTCCATCCGGGTAGCTGTACAGCATCACAACCGAGTACGAGAATGGCCGCTGCAAGAGTAAACGCAGGAGTTGTAAAGCGCATCATGATGTCCGTGAGATCGTGATAAGAGAAGCGAGAGAGAGTTGCTGTGCTCAGACTCCTGATAGTCAAACAGGCACGAGGCCGGGTTCGTTGCTGGCTCAGCAGTTCGGCAGTGTCTGGCAGCAGTGAGAGCGAGCGTCAAATTTGTGTGGAATCGACCAGATGCTTCATGGGCGCTTGCATAACACGTGATCTTGAGCGGTCCGACAACCGCGGATATACTCGTGACGTAACAAGACTTCAGTCAATTCCAACTGCAAATGGAATCTTCAAGCTCAGATGAGGTGGGGAAAATGCAAAGAAAGTACATTAATTAAAGGCTACAAAACAAAGTCGCGATAGTTAAAATAGTGCACTTTGGCTGATAAGTCTATGGGCAAATTGGATGTTCAAGTGCTACGGTCTTCAATGCTCGTGGGTCCATGTTCTCGTCGTAATGAAGAATTATGCTGATGCTGGTGCTGCTGCCATGAGCTTCACCTTGCGTTGTTCCTCTTCTTGAGCTTGCTCCTCAAGCTAATCAAGGAGAATTAAATACGGCGACACCATGCGAACAAGCAAAACACTCACAATAGCCGCCCATGAGTGATCGGTTGCTCGGGGTTTGGATGCAGAGTCAAGTTGCGCCCTGTGTGTGAGCAGGCCTCCTGCCAGAATGAGGCCCACCGCCATCGCTTGCGCCCACATACGCACTTGAACCAGCTGTTGATATTGGAAGTCAGCCCTATGATTAAACAGGGATGAACGAAGCTAACGTACCTTTTGGGGAGTTGTTTGGTACTTGTTACGCCAGATGATAGTACCAGCGATAGCACCTGTGCCTAGCCACCCGCCGGCCATGACGCTATACTGGTGATTGATGAGCCAGTTGGAGATCTTGTTCTTTGCGCTCAGCGCCTCCCAGGCCTCCCGAGCCTCTTGGGCTTCTCTGTCCATCTCCACTTTCCCGAAGCCGGACCTACAAATCGGACCATGTTCTATTGGCACAGGGGCTCTCGTACGACATGATGAGCTCTGACGTACCATTGCGACCTGTCAAACTCGAGTCCCCGCCGCTCAGCCTGGATAGCGAGGGCAGGAACAGTGACAAAGATGGCTCCAAGCATCTTCAAACTGAGGGGTAGACTTCGATAATAGCCCCATCGGCGGTTGAGGATCAATGACCCAGGGATGGAGACTGCCAGGCCGGCAAGGGTCCCTTCGACAGCACCGCGAACAGTAGCGTTGTTGTGTTGGTTCAGCTCGTCTTGTGAGAGGATTTTCATGATGTATATATATGAGGAGGGAGATGAGTGAATTAGGAGGGGGAGGTATAGATGATGACAACAGAGCAGAAATGGTGAGACCCTTTTATGACACCAGCCCAGTAAATCTCGCGCGATGCCGGGCACGGCTCCGGGTTCAAAATCTGCATGTCTCCGAATTCAAGCGACGGCCAGTGCGGACTGTCGGCCAGCATGGGAGAGCATGGGTCAGCAACCTTCAGCAGCATGTGATCCTACCGTCCATATGCTGAAGTCAGCTCTGAGTCACATTTCATAAGCTATGTATGTATGTATTAAATGAAAATGCTAGCTACGTACATGAGACAACTATCCTACTAAAAACAGGATCACATCACATTGGAGACAGTACGTATGTATGGGTCGTAGAACAGAGAAGTCACAGAAGCTGGAGAATATAATAATTATCGTGCCACAAACTTAGAAATGATCAACAGAGAATGTCCATTTGCCCTCCTCCAGGTCGAAGCTCTCAAAATTAGTGTCCCTCATGTTCTTTAGTCTCTTGAGGTGCTTGATTGCGGCAGGGTGTTTTTCGTCTTTGATGGGTTCTCTGGTCGCTTTATCGACCGCCCAGCACTTGACCAGAACGATCTTGGCGCGCACATTGAGACCCGTGCCAGGCGAAGGTTTGTCTGCGTCATCGCTATCCGGGTACACTGTGCACTCCTTGTCGTCGAATCGCACCACATGGCCTTTCAGCTGTTCCAGCTTTGAGAGCCCTGTCAGGTCCACGGGCTCCAGGAAATGAATCTCTCCATAGCCTACACGGCCCACGACGATGCCCTCGTACGAAGAGAGCTCCGTGTATGGTGCATTGCGCAAAATCTTGAGATCAGGCTTAACCCAGTAATCGCCCTCCAGCAGCTCCTCCTCGCCCGGTTCTTCTGTTTGTGCGCGTCCGTTCACTTCCTTCGGATCGATGATGTGATTTGTGCTGTGTGCGGAGAAATGGTTGGGAGGGTGCGCGGAGCGCTGCTGCGGTGCAGGCGAGCCCGTCGATCGACCGAGCGAGGGAGACGGGAGGGCGGCGACCGCAGTTTCCCGAGCAACGTCTTTCTCGCGAGCTGCCTGGCTCATTGCAGGGTTGAAAGTAATCTTGCTGGGACTACCGCGCAGTCCTGGAGATCCAGATCGAGCGAACAGGTCTGAAGGCTCGACCTTCTTGTCGAGAATGAGTTTTTTGACGCTTTGTCGCCCTCCACTACCCAGCGCGGGGCTCTGACTTCTGCCGAACCCATCAGGCCCGATCGAACCGCCACGGTCATTGCGGCTCATCGCCAGCGCATTTGGTTTGCCAGTGGAAAAAGCAAGGCTAGACGATAGTCCTGACTCGGAGGCGAAGCCGCGAAGTTTTGTGGTGGCGGGTGTATACCCCAACTGTAATCTTGGCACGGGCGATCGCGTCGGCACATCGACGAAGAACCCGACTTTTTTCTTGGGTTGTGCATCTAGATTGACAGCACGTGGGCCAGGGGGGAGCATCGAGAAAATGGGGAGATTGGCACCGATGGGCTGAGCGATAGACGCAGTGAGCGAGCCTTGGCTTGCATTGTTTGCGTTGGCCGAATTTCCAAAGATAGAGCTGCCTAGACCACCAGATTGGGACTGGGTCTGACCAAGACCAGTTGCCGCTGGTTTGTTGCCAAACAGACCGCCGCCAAAGCCCCCGGCTGCCGTAGCCTGGTTGTTCGACTGTCCCAAAGTGCTGCCAAACAAACCAGAGCCTGTATTGGTGTTATTGTTGTTGGTCGACTGCCCAAAAGTACTGTTGCCAAATAGGCCTCCACCAGCAGCAGGAGTGGTGGTTGCGGGTTTGGGCGCTCCAAACAAGCCGAAACCACTGGTCGCAGGCTGCTGCTGATTCTGTTGCTGCTGATTGTTGTTGCCAAACAATCCACCCCCACCAAAGAGACCTCCATTTGCAGCTGGTTGATTTGTGGTACTACCGAACACTGAATGACATCAGTAATTGGGCTGGTGCACGAGGCGGGGATGAAACTTACATCCGCCAGTCGGCTGCTGGTTGGGTTGTTGCTGGTTCTGTTGCTGCTGGTTGTTATTGCCAAATAGACCGCCGCCACCGAACCCACTAGTTGCTGGCTGACTCTGCTGAGTATTCCCGAAAAGGCCGCCACCAGTGTTTGTAGCGGGCTGAGCTGGCTGACCAAAAATGGAGGGTTTGGGGGCATTAGTGTTGCCTAATGCACCGAAAGCTCCAGTATTCTGGGCGGGTTGGCCAAAAAGTCCGGTCGAAGGCTGCTGCGTCTGCTGTGTATTACTGGCGCCAAATGCGTTTCCGCCACCAAAAGTTGCACCAGTAGTACTTGGCGCTGCTGTGGATATGTGAGCCACAATCGAACTGACATGCACTATGGACTCACTGCTTCCGAAGGCACCAAAGCCTGCTGGCTTCGCCTGGTTGTTGGCCTGCCCAAAGGCGCCGCTGTTGCCAAATAGACCTCCACCAGTTGCGGGTGCAGCAGGTTGTCCAAAGGCGCCAGTCGCTGGCTGCTGTTGCTGTTGGGTTTGCTGGCCGAATGAGCCAAAGATCCCACCACCAGTTGTCGCTGTATTACTCTGCGCAGCGGGTTGGCCAAACGCTCCAAAGCCAGTGCTGGGTGCTGCCGCCGCTGGTTGAGAAGGCTGGCCAAAGGCACCTCCGCCACCGAATATTGAACTTGTCGCCGGCTGCTGTGCCGGCTGACCGAACAGCCCACCAGATGTTGATGTTGATGGTTGAGCGGGTGTTGCACCAAAGGCAGTCTGCCCAAATCCCCCAGCTGTTTTGCGGCCTTGCTGATAATCTTGCACTCGCAGTTCCTTTGGTGGGTGAAAGCAACATATGAGTCATGGTGGCAAATGGAGAACTCGAGGAGCCGGTGAAGACCGATCGAACAAGGCGCCTAGTGTGATACACGTGCGATGCTGAACAGACTAAGCTCCTCGCTTGATTGACGCACCTCATAGGATGATCCGCGATAAGCTGGCATAGCGGTGATACTTTGATATTGCAGCATGTTGTTTGATGTACCATCTTTCTCAGAAAATGCGGCGAATGGTGTGCCGGAGGTGCCTGTTGTCACAGGTGCTGCGGCAGCATCGGTTCCAAATCCTGTAGTGGGTGCTGTCGGGCCATGAGATAAGAGAACTGGATAAGAAACCGGATGGACGCACTGGTGGAAGCACCGAACGCTGTAGCAGGCTTGTTTTGTCCAAACAAACCTCCACCACTTCCAAATGCTCCCGTCGTGTTGGTCGCTGCGGGTTGACCAAAGAGTCCCCCACCTGTTGTGTTGTTTCCGGCGTTGGCAGTCGATCCGAACGCGCTTCCGCCGCCCGCATTTCCAAAAGTCGAGGTCGTCCCACCACCAAAAGCCCCAAAGCCTGTGGCTGGTTTAGGTGCACCAAACAGTCCACCTGAAGTGGCACCCTGGTTTGCATTGTTATTTGCAAATGCACCTGTTGATGGATTCTTAGATCCTGACGCGACATTGTACTTGAACACGTACCAAAGCCTCCAGTCGTGCCAGATGTGCTTGGAGTAGGGTTCACGTTTCCAAACATTGGGTTCGCCTGTGGTTGCTGCTGCTGAGTTTGGCCAAAGGCGCCTGCAGAAACGTTGCGTGAGATGAAAGAGGTAATATGGTGATGCTTAGAGACACACCTCCGGATCCAAACGCACTAGGCTGGCCAAAAGCCGAGGTATTCTGCTGGGGTTGCTGAGCCGGCTGCCCCCATGTCGACGTAACGTTGTTGGTGCTCCCAAACATCGCAGCTCGTTGTCAAAAAGGTTGGCGAAGCGACTAACCATCCACCAGTCAGAGACAGTAAACTTAGTTTTCCCACGGTCGAACAGCAAGCATTCTGGATTGGGCCGCATAGCCCCTGAGCCTCAATTTTTCGACCATCCTGACGTCCTGCTGCGAGTACATCTCGCGATAACACCATGCCTGACGGGTCGGCGAGAGCAAGACGTACACCCACATTCAATACTCTTGCTCGCGAGGCTTCATTCAGGAATCCCACTGATAAAGGATCCTCGATTCCGATATTGAATGAATTTGTTGCCCCTCATCTTGAATCTTTCAATTCCTTATTCGATGATTCCGGTCTTCCTTCGGGTGACGGCGACGGTCGTGGCTTGCTCTCCTTGGGTATAAAAGAGATCGGCGAAAAAGTTGTATTCGATGGCAATGGCAAGCCCGGCTCAGAGAGCGGCGAGACGGGATGGGGCAACCGGATGAGCAGTGAGTTCATAGTGCACTTTCACGTCGATTCAATCTGAGCATCGGCAGTTTGGCTTGATCAGGTTACGATAGCAAAACCTATGGTTCCCGAGAAAGACCGGCAGGTCGAGGAGAGAAGGGTGTTTCCCTCCGAGGTACGTTCGTTGTCCCGCCGTATCCGAGCCTCGCAGCGATAGGGAAACAATTATTTGGTTTCAGTTGACAAACATATCTCACCAAAATAGGCTCGAGAACGACTCACCTCATACCGTGGCCGAATGACAGTCAAAATCCGGTGGAAAGTCAACGAAACAGAAGGCGAACCCATCATCAGGGACTGCGGGCTCGTCCCCATAATGGTCCGGGTATGTCACGCAGTGTTACCTGCGATCAAATACACGCTGAAGTGGTGCTCAAGTCTGTCCGATGTAATCTGCGCGGTCTGTCCTCTGCACAACTGGTCAAGAAGCACGAGGAACCAGAGGAATTCGGAGGTTACTTCGTGATCAATGGAAATGAGCGTCTCATTCGCTACCTGATTCTCCCGCGCAGAAACCATGTCATTTCTCTTGTTCGACCATCTTTCACGAACCGCGGCCCATCGTATACCCCTTACGCAGTGCAAATTCGTTGCGTGCGTCCGGACCAAACAAGTGCCACGAACACCCTTCATTACCTCTCTAACGGAAGTGCGATGTTGCGCTTCACATGGCGGAAGCAGGAGTATGTAATCCCCATTATGCTCATTCTAAAGGCTTTGGTTGGAGCGTCCGACAAGGAGATTTTCGAAGGTGTCATAATGCAGGACCAAGAGAACACGTTCTTGACGGATCGTGTAGAGCTACTTTTACGTAGCTTCAAGAGTCTGAACGTCCATACTGGCGAGCAATGTCTCGAGTACTTGGGCGATAGATTCCGCGTCGTCTTGGGTGTGCCCGAAGATTGGACAAACGCGGCGCTCGGTGTTTGGCTTGTACAGAAGATGGTTCTGGTTCATTTGGAATCACCCAGAGACAAATTCCGCATGCTTTTGTCAGTGCAGAGCATCTCAGCATTGTTGGTTTTCCTGACTTCAACGCTACAGGTTCATGCTCCGAAAACTGTACACTGTTGTGTCTGGAGCTTGCTGCGCTGATAATCCCGACTCACCGCAACATCAAGAGGTCCTCCTTCCTGGAAGCTTGTATGGAATGATCATAAAAGAACGCTTGGAGGAAGCTCTAATGGGTGTGCGCAACCAAATTGGCCAAGATGTTCGAAGGGAGGATCCTGCTGTGAACTTCGTTGATAGTAAGCACGTACACCTCCCTTGTGCCTTTCTTTGCTGAACTTTTGTTCTTCAGAACGTTATTTCATGAAAGTTCTGAACCGGGTCAGTTGGGATATAGGCGCTAAAATGTCCAATTTTCTTGCTACAGGAAACCTCGTATCACCCACTGGTCTCGATCTTCAACAAGCTTCCGGTTTTACCATCGTAGCTGAAAAGCTGAATTGGCAGCGCTATATCAGTCATTTTAGATGTATTCACAGAGGTGCATTCTTCGCAGAACTTAAAACAACCACAGTACGAAAATTGCTCCCCGAGGCTTGGGGTCAGTAATTTCGCCAAACCTGTCAATACACTCACTGACTCTTAGGTGCCAGGATTCCTTTGCCCCGTACACACGCCGGACGGTTCTCCTTGCGGGCTCCTCAATCATCTGTCCCGAACTTGCAGAATAGTCACCTCTCCCCTCACCGTCGCCCATATTCCTTCACTCCTCGCTGCCCATGGAATGACGCAAGCCTTTTCACCCTCGATAGACGGCCGAAACAATCTCTGCGTCCAACTTGATGGTCGCGTTATCGGTTGGGCACGACCGGCTGTTGCTAAGCAGCTGGCCTCAAACCTACGCATATGGAAGACTGAAGGCAAGCATGAAGTTCCTCTGGATCTCGAGATTGGCTACGTTCCTATCTCTAAGGGCGGCCAATATCCTGGTCTCTTCTTGTTCTCAACCCGGGCGAGGATGATGCGTCCTGTGAAATATGTGCCTAATGGACTGGATGACCAGGTCGGCCCGTTCGAGCAGGTGTACATGAATATCGCATGCACCCCTGAAGAAATTGAACAAGGTGTCTCCAGTCACGTCGAGCACGCGCCGACTAATTTCCTATCTATCTTGGCAAATTTGACTCCCTTCTCTGATTTCAACCAGGTAATGCCTCATCATTAGCACTTAAATGATACATTAGCTTATCAGTATCTTCCGCAGAGTCCGCGAAACATCTATCAATGTCAGGTAAAGAATTTCCATTTCCAGATGCAGTTAATTACTGACACTTACTATTAGATGGGGAAACAAACGATGGGGACACCATCGACTGCACTCAAACATCGGACAGACAACAAGCTTTATCGTCTACAAACTGGACAGAGCCCAATTGTTCGTCCAGCATTACATAACACCTATGCCATGGACTCGTTCCCGAACGGCACCAACGCAATAGTAGCTGTGATATCATACACCGGTTATGACATGGAAGATGCCATGATTCTCAATAAGTCGAGTCATGAGCGAGGCTTCGGCTATGGCACTGTTTACAAGTCGCAAATTGTGGACCTCAAAGACATGCATGGAGCCTCTAAGTCCAACAGTGCTCCCACTCTGCACTTTGGTCTGGGTGATGATATCCGAACAGAAGAAGGGCCTCGGCAGCACACCTGTTGCCAGTGGTTAGACAACGATGGTTTGCCTAACGTTGGTGCAAGAGTAGTATCTGGCGATCCAATTGCAGCGTATATCGACGATGTCACGGGGCGAACAAAATTCGTCAAATACAAGGGCGATGAGTTGGCCTACATAGACGAAGTCCGCATGCTAGGTAAGTTCGAAGTGCTACCAAATCGAAATGTACTAACCCAGCTACAGGCAGTGATGCGGGTGACTCTGAGCTGCAGAAACTGCACTTGACCCTTCGCATAACGCGATCGCCTGTCATTGGTGATAAGTTCTCATCGAGGCACGGTCAAAAGGGTGTTTGTTCTCAGAAATGGCCTGCGGTTGACATGCCTTTCTCTGAAAGTGGAATGCAACCCGATGTCATCATCAATCCTCATGCTTTCCCTTCACGTATGACCATTGGTATGTTAGTTGAAAGTATGGCTGGTAAAGCTGGTGCTATGCATGGTCTCGCACAAGACGCCACGCCGTTCAAGTGAGTGCCGACTACTGGTCCGTCCGACGTCCCCTCTAAGTCATCCCCAGATTTTCTGAAGAAGATACAGCCGTGGAATACTTTGGCCAGCAACTTTTGGCCGCCGGGTACAATTACTATGGGAATGAACCCATGTATTCTGGGATTACTGGCGAAGAGTTCGCTGCCGACATCTATCTCGGCGTTGTGTATTATCAGCGATTGCGGCACATGGTACTGGACAAGTTCCAGGTCCGAACAACAGGTCCTGTAGATCCTGTGACTCGCCAACCCGTCAAAGTGAGTACTATCGTTTTGGCCGGGAAAGACCACACTGAATATGCTATTACAGGGTCGAAAACGAGCTGGCGGTATTCGTTTCGGTGAAATGGAGCGTGACGCACTGATCGCCCATGGCACCTCCTTCCTGTTGCAAGACCGACTCATGAACTGCTCTGACTACTCTACTGCATGGGTCTGCCGTACTTGCGGAAGCTTGATATCACTCGGCTACGAGGATACTTTCGGGGCAAGCGCCTCAAAACCTACAGGACCTGGTGGAGAGTACTGCAGAGTATGTCGAGCTGCTGCCGAGCAGGCAGATGTCCGGGAACGCGAGGCTTTAGCTGCTGGACAAACGGCCCATGCATCGGGACAAGCGGATGTTCGAGTCGCCATTTCTTCACAGAATGTGTTGGGCCGGGCATCCAAAGGAGGTGATCTCGATGTGGTGGCAGTGCCATATGTGTTTCGATACCTGTGTGCAGAGCTCGCTTCTATGGGTATAGCTGTTTCTTTGGAGGTTCGATAATGTTTGTTATAGTGTCTCAATTGTAATGACGCATCGCACGCTTACATATGCCAAATAATCGATAAAAGGCTAAGCAAATAGTGACCAAAATGTAGTACCTGAAACGAAGATATATAGTAGAATACAAGATCAGTGAAGACAGATCCGTCGTGTAATTAAAAGTAACAGGAGATTGTCTCGTTTTGCTTTGGTCTAGTGGTCCAGCGACCAGAAAAGTTCAACGAAAGCCCCAATAGGTTTGGAGATACGAATAAATGAAATCAGGAGCCTAAATGGGAACCGAGATAGGTGCTGGGGTATCTGATACAGAGGACTCGGATGACTGCGCAACCAACGGGGTGTCTGGAGGTGAAACAGGGAATGTGACAGCTTTATTATCACTAGTAACTGAGCTTTCAGAAGCCAGCGATTCCTCTGATTCTTCGTCTTCGACCAAAGAGCCCAAGAAAAGCTCGACCAGCGAGCTCTCCAACTCCGATTGAACAGCCAAGGGCAGCGGCTGATGCATATCTGAAGGGGGTGATGGATATTCTTGCTGGGAGTGCGAGGTGTGTAGGCGTAGACCAGAGCGGATCAAAAACATATCGAGAAGCAGTCGGCACTCGTCGGCATTGGTGGCGTGAGCCATCGTGCGATGCATTTCCCGTGCATGTCCAGCGATATCCTGTGAAGAACCTGTCTCAGGAGCTTTTGTAATGTCAATGGTGGCATTCTTGGACGAGTTGCGTGCCGGGGGGCTGACAGGGGCAGCAATACCAGGCACGACAGGGCGTTCCTGGCCACCTGGTACCGAAGTTTCATGCTTGATCAGGGCCTGTGCGACATGATTATTGCGCACAGGCGTTGAAGGCTTGGAGACAGGGCGCGAGACAGGGCGCGAAGCCGGCGCGGATGATGTTTCCGGCGCTGTTGTACCGACAGGCACAGGCAGCTCGGGCATCGAGAGGGCTGGAACGGGCTTGCGTATACTGGACGATTTTCGGGCCCTGGAGGGGGCGGGCGCGGGAGTAGGATCCTGTTCAACAATGGATGATGCAGATGAAGAAGGGGGGGATATAGGCGCAGGGGCGATACGCGGGGGTATAGGTTTAGTATAGAGTGGTGATGTTGGGACGCTGGGCCCGCTGCGCGAGGACTTATGGATGGAATCGGCACTCCCATTATTGTGTCGTGCACCTCTGCTGTCTCCATCTTTCTCCTTCTCTTTCAACGTCAGCTTCGATATCATCCTTTGTAGCCGACCAGACTTTTTGGGCGTCTCCAAAAAGGCGCTTGGGGGCGGGCGGAAGTCCTCCGGTGGGCCTTTGGCAAGGAAGTCCATCAAGTCGCGCGCGCCAGCAGACACGGGCAACTGGGTCGCCGCAGCTGGTTGTCGCCCTGGGGTAGAAGGCGACATGTCTGAGGAATAGTCATCATCATCTAAGTCAATAGACTTGCGAGTGACATGTCGCGGGGGATAGTGCTTTGCGTTTGCAAAAGATGACTGGAATGGCGGCATGGCGGCTCGTCCACGACTGTTGATGTCTAGAGATGCAGGAAGAGGAGGAGGAGGCATGGAACTTTTGGAGGAGTTCCTAACGTGGGAAATGGCATCCTGAGGAGGCATAGCGGCAGAGAAGGAGCGAATACGTGTTGCGGACATTGAAACTGGAGGAGAAGAAACAAAGCTGGATTGACGAGAACGGTTAGCCTTGGGCTTGACCATAGCGATCGGTGGTTCTTCAGCAACTAGTATTGATGCCGTAAGTACGCCACATTGCGGCAGTTCGGGACTTAGAGTGAAAAGATAAATTTACTTTTCTCTTCGTTTTTAAGCGAAGCCCGAGAGTCCGATTGGCGGACTGCCCGTTTCCGGGAGTTTTTCTCTTTGTTGTAGACCTGCCAGTCGCAGTCTGATCAACATCTCGGATAGACTCGAATAATATGCAGTGGCTCACTTCCATAGATTTAAGTCTGTCGGGAGTCAGGGACACTTTCATCGTAGACCCAGAGCGCATCATATCATCAAATTCTTGATCCTGTGACGTATTTGGAAATAAGTACAAGCTCTTTAGAACGCTAAAGCAACTTACATCAATCGAAGACACGTCGTCCGCGTTGTAAGCAGCGATAGTCTGCTGCATACCATCACTGAGCACTGAATCCGACCGCTTGTGTGATCCTCCGCCCTCATGCAAAGAGCCGCTGCCTCCATGGTCAGATGAGGTTCGGTTGTTCGTAAACATTTTCATGGCCCGTGTCTTTTCGATAGACGATCTGGATGCTAATGGGCTGCTGGCGTTCTTTGCCACGGCGGCGGAAACAGATGATTCTGACGACATTCGGGTGAGAGGAGGCGGCGTGGTGCCCTGCGTTGGCGAGGGTGTCTGGGAAAGCGCCCTAGTATGCTCGCCTGTGCGGGATTTCGATCGGCTGCGCCGTGGTTTCGAGGATTTCGTTAAATTGTCAATTTTGTCATAAACTGGTGGTAGCACAGTCAGATTGCTGAAAGCGAGACGAGGCGAGACGAGACGTCGCACTGACCTTTCATAGTCTTGAATAGACCGTAGATAGAATCATCTTCGCAGAGTGCGACGAAGAGGTCGTGTACCGTGGCAGTAGTCCTGCTACTGTCCCGGGTAGCTACCTTTCCTACATTGGATAGTACATGTCTGTAGATCGTCAGTGCCTCAAACTCCAAATGCCTCATATGCCACGTACTCGCAGACAGATCTAAGGGCACCCAGAGTCAGCGAGGTTGTGGCGGGTAAGGATAACATAGCTCACTCTAATATAGCAGTAAGATACAGAGCGGCAGGAGCTACCAATGTGGGCTTGGGGGGAGAGACCCCTGGCAGCGCTTTTCCAAGGCGTTCGGCTAGACGGGCTTCAGCCTGAGGATCTTCATCCGAGTCGCTCAGCGTGGAGTACGCTTGACACTTCAACCGTACCAGCTGATCAGGCACCAGAGCAAAATTCATCAGGGGCGCGACGACATACAAGCAAAGTAGGAACTCACCTCGAATGCCCATTGCAGATTGAATTCTTTCCCCTGCTCCTCCGCCGCTAATGAGGCATTTGAGGCGCCAGTACGTTCCACATACGCCCTCAGCTCCATCTCGGCTTCCAACAAGGCTTCTTTGCCCAAAGTTGTCGGTAAGACTTTGTTGAGACCAGCCCGGAGCTGCGATGTTGCTAGCGAGCGTGCTGCCCCGAGGATGTTGTACAGAAATTCGTCGAGGAGCACATTAATGGAACGCAAAGCCTCCACATTAAGTTTGACTGGTCGAATATCGGACAAAATAACGTCAGCCGAGCGTTGAGAAATGTAGGTCGCTGTAAAGGGGTCAGCGCGCCCCTTGCGGAAGATAGGCAGTGTCGTAGGCTCACCCTGAGCCTCGATAGGGCCAGCCATGATTTTGGGAGGGGGAAAGGACAAGAAGTTGCAGCCAGAAGGGGGGACGGTGGAAGTTGTTGCAACAATTATGATATTGTCGGGGTTATCCGCGCCATGTCTAATATATATGAAGGCTGTACGTGTTCCAGCGAGCACGGCTGATCGAAGATCATGATCTACTTTTTGCTCCGCTTCCTCGGTCTGATGTCGCTATTATCTGCTCTGGATATAAGACCTGCGATCTCAAACGCGCTGTGCTTCATGTATGAATGTATGGGGGACTTGTGGATATTCGGGCCGCCTTCTAAAGAGATCGGACTGGTGGCGTTCTGCCGCTCCCGGAAGGTCCTGAGCTGACCTGGGCTGTTTCAAATTCATATCCTCTGCTATGGTTATTGGTCATCATATGTATCACTCAAGGAACGGAGTGTCCTGGCGTGTCATGCATGTCATGAGGCAAGCTCTGGGCTCAGAAATGTCACCGGTTGTCAGGCGACAAGCACAATCTCTATCTCTTCAACATTATTCATGCATCATGCATCATGTCTCATCCTCTTTCGGTCAATTTGGTTGGATCCCGACGGTTTGAGGCTCTGGCTCCCAGCCATGGGCAAAGTCGGTACCGCCTTCAACATCCGTTATTATACATCGACAAGATTGTTTTCATTCAAACATTCTGTCGTGTCCCAATGCACTACAGCGTTAACGCCAGCTCGAATTCGACTAAAATGGATTCTCTAATCTCAACATCGCGGGCATTCGCGGCACCGTGCGTCCCCAGGCCGACATCCAACTGACGGGCCATGTGCATCAAGGCTACGGCTCAAAGTGTCAGTGACAGTGTCAGCGCGGACGCATGTATATCCTGTGACGGTAAATTAAAGCATCCTCTACGTATACTATCCATGTGTGACTGAGTCGAGCACCTGACCACTGTCAAAATATTCTGACTGCTAGAGCCTGAGAGATAGACATGCAAGAGACTACAATTGCCTATCCGCTGTGAGGTTACACATAAAACTGGCCCAGAAATCAGCGTCTAACATCAAGTCACCTCTATTCAAATCCCCAACCCCCGGACCGAGACTCATTCTGGTTTCCAGCTCACCGTCACGCAACACACCTGGGCTTCGCAAGTCATGGTCTCTTCCATTGCTAAGACTCGGCGATGGAATGGTAAGCAAACTGCCAGTAGCTTGCGGCACGGTGCGATGTGGAGAACCTTCCCTACGATTTCCATCCGCTGGTTGGTGTTGGAGCGACTCCCTTACTTGTGCTTCGTACGAGTCGACCAACATTGCTATGAATCGTGCACCGTGCGCAGGAATGTGATCTGGCGCACATACTGCTGACATGAGTATCTCTCGCGTCCTTTGCAGGAGCATATCACTGGAACCTGGGATCCGGATGTTGACAGCTTGGAGTGCCGAAATTTTGACGTGTACAAGATACGCAGCAGTGTAGCAAATCATCGCAAAGGCGCTGTCAGGCATCATGCTGAGGTCTGCCGACTGCTCGAACCTCGAAATAGCTGATGCAAGGATGTCTTGAGATAAGAATAAAGCCTGCTTGCCCCAAAATTCTGGCAAACAGATGCCATTATACACAACCGTCTTATACCAGCCTTTTGGGAGCGGCATTCCTTCTGCATAGTTATCCCTGGTTTCTGCAAGGCAGTGAATGAGGAAAAGTAGTCTGCACATGCGCCACTCCATATGCATGACGAAGACCTGAAGCCTCTCGTACTGTGTGACAACTGGACCTTTCAGATGATAGACAATTTCCTCTTATTGGATACTTACCAGAAAGTGGTGTTAAAAAGTTCCCCAAATAATCAAATTCGCTGAATATTTCAACAGACTTGAGGTAGAAAATCTCCAGGTCCGCCCGTCTCGCGAAGCGCAAGCGAAGCCCTGCTTCAGTAGTCGCATATATCTTGCCTGAAAGAGCTAGGCGCACATCGCGGCCTGACTCCAGGGTCGTACTTGACGCTGGCGACCACTCGAGCACGTCGCAATCGGATCCATTGCGAGGAGAAAGAGGCAGACGACCAGTTCCCATGCAGAGCCTGACAAACAAGTATGTCAGACGTGGTAAATCAATGGTATGAGATATTTACATCGATTCCACGTTTGTAAGGCAAAGCCACTGTAGAACAATCAGCCCCTCGATAAATATCAATATCAACTTCCAGAGAACATACCAGGCGAGCCTTATCTATCACGTCCTCGATGTCAACAGCAGCATCCGTGCCATCAGAGGTCGCGCTCTTGAGGCGCGAGAGATACGCAACAGCGTCGTTCAGGCGCAGGTTGACTGCCATACTAACTGCAGCAGCAATTATCAGGCGTTCATCGCGAGGCGCCGCTGACGCTGCGCCCACCGTCATCCACAATGCAAGCACGATCATGGCCAGGATCGAGTCTGTAGAAGGTGCTGGATTGAATAACACCTGGCCAACAGTTTTCTCGGTCAATTCTCGCAGACGTGGAACCACTGAAACACAGGCGGCAGGTTCAAGGAGTCTGCTAGCGACCAGGCATTTGGCAAGCCGAAGGAAGGCATTTCCGCTGTGTGGATCATGCCGGGGTAAATTCAACCATGGACTGAACTTCTCTTCAAAGCTGACAGTCAATGTCAGCCACGTGCAAGATCATTTAGAAGCTGCATGTCTGACCTTCGGAGCAAAGATTCAATCTGTCGAGGTGTCAGAATTTCGCGTAGGACGACGTCAACGTGATCCATGGGGCCATCTCCAGTGGCAGGGCTGCCCCGTGTCATGTCTCGGATGGCGTAGACAGCTGTATCTAGCCAATCTACAGTACCTGTATGTATCTTGCCATTCCACGTGGAGTTCGGGGGGACAGGAAATGATAAACGTTCACCGTTCGAGGTCGGGACTGTGAACTCCGGGCGGCGCTGCACCGAAGTATTTGCTAGCAATTGTAGTGATGATTCGGTGAGCACAGAATTTGGAGTAGAAGGCAAAGAAAAGCTTGCAGCTCTTGAGGACACATTCCGAGGAGCGCCCTGCATTGCCTCTTCGAAAGAGCAGGTAATTTTCAAAACATTGCACCGATGACATCTAATAGCGTTCAAGCTTGCTTCCTTTATCTCCAGAACTTCGCATCTCGTCTTGCTCTTCTTGCAAGCTGTGCAGGCAGGGTTCGTTTTGGACCGTTTCTGAGGAAGCCGGCGCGGGTTGGAGGTAGAGGGACTCATCGGGAAATCGGGGGTTCTCTGATAGCATTGGTCGGCTGCTTTTATCCTGTTGAGCGATGATCAGCCATGACAGCGACGTGACCAGCAGAAGTAAGAATGATGAGCTCTGATGAGCCATGATGAGCCACGACGAGCCACGACAAGGTAGTATCATGATTATTTTGTCTGATCGCAGTTGTTCAGATATCATCACTCTGATGAGCCATGACCAAGTCACGACAATAATCCATTATTATGTTTTAGATAATCCCAGCTGTTCAGAATAAGATCATTCCAATGAGCCATTGTCAGCTATGACCGAGCCATGACAAGACAATAATATTATGTTTTTGCGTGATCAGTTGCTTGCAATCGTATTCTTCTAACGAGCTTGAACATCTGCGAGACCGTCACCAATCTTTCGATCGTGCTCTAAAGTATATTTCTTTCACATTATCAAAGTCTGGCTTAGTTTTCTGTCCGTAGGATAGCTTAATATTATGATAAATTCCTTGACATTGATACATCAAATAACTAGCTAGCACAAAGATACCATATCCTACTTTATACTTACCGCTCCATGTCTAAGGATTGGCCCTCAATCGTGGGCATGCTCGAGGGAGTCAGCGTCCCCGTACAAGTCGTCAAATGCTAGAAATTCTTCCTCGTCGCCAGAGTCGGCTAGCGTGCCGTTTTCCTCTTCTTCTTCAATGTCCATCTCGTTCACCCAGTCGTCGTCGTCGTCGTCGTCATCCTTGCCCTCCTCCTCGACAATCTCATTCCCGTCCTCGCCCTCCCCCGAGACCTCTCCTTCGTGCTCTTCCTCGCCCGGGCCATCTCTTTCGTCCCCATCTGTCCTCTGAGGCTCCGGAGTGTTACCATGTCGGAATTTCTTCAACACGTCGCGCCACAAGACGCCTCGATGCGACGTTTCCTCGCTGTGAGTATACACATGACCAATCCCAAGGCCCCAGTGATATCGCATACACACGTCACGGTCCACAAACCTTGCATTATTTTCAGTGGCTAGGCCCATGAGAGAGGAGAGGACTCTCACCTCATGACGTAGTAGTTCTTGTAGTCTTCGTCGTCCCTGGCACACCGAGAAATCCCTTTGCCATCTGGGTAACGCTGGCCTGCAGCAAAACAAGGCACTACGTGACAGCCGCGCAGCACGTCCCCTGGATCCAGGAAGGAGAATGAATCTTCGTTGGCCATTGTAGGAAAACGCAGACGGTCTAATGTTGAGCCCGTCCACCCGCTTGAGTTGTCTTCAACATATTCAAACCATCTCACCCACAGAAACTCGACTGCTCTTGTGGTGTAATCCACTGGGACTGTTCCGGTGTATATGACGTTTGCGTGGAATATTCCGAGGACTCTGGCGTACAGGTACGGATGCGCTGACTTGTCTTCATTGTTAGCTAAGACCATCACATCTCGGTGAGACGTTCTGGGATTGAATATATCCTTCTTTCGGTGGACGTCATAGGTCGTATAGTTCACCCCGAAGATATTGTGACGATAGAATTTGTCGCCTTTGAAGAAAATCCGGGCGTGGTCGGGTGCCAGGCTGTTGAGAGGCGATGTTGATGCTAAGGTACGTGAGCCATCGTTCGCGGAGAGGATAATGGCACTCATTCGCGGTGCGAGATGCTTCTGGAGTTTCTGTCGGAAATCCTAAATAGACCTGAGTAAGAATGAGTTGTAGAACCAAAATATACACTTACTGCGACTGCAGGGTCCCCCGCGTTCGATTGGAGAAATTTTGGGATGACTTCGGGCCAGTTCTCTGAGATTCCCATTGTATAGGCTGCAATGGGATTCGCCGCAACGTCGGATAGTTGCTTTGGCACGCCGTAGATTCTCTCGCTAATGCGACGCAAGTTTGCTTGACGCCGCTCAATTCGAGCCATCTGTAGTTCAAAATTTTTACGAGACGTGCGTAGATATGCTTTTTTGGAGGTCCTGTGTTCAGACTCTCCTATTGCAGGAGAGTATGAATCGGTGGTTCCAAAATGGCGGATGCATTCTACGTAGTCGCCGAGAAAATGGAATTTAACTCGCTGAAGCTGGAATGGTCTGGCTTTCGGTCCTGGCTGTCTGGTACGAGATTGTCCGCCTGTGCTGTCGTCGGTCTTCTTCTCCCGCCGCTCACGAGCGGCGGCCTCACGTGGTAGCTCTTGAGTATTATAGCAAGGACAGATCTTCTCAGCAAAATAACGGAATTGCTCGCCCAATGAAGTTGTGACATCGTCCAATATGTCCAGAGTGATGTCGTGATGTTGACGCAGTTTTGCGAGAGCGTGCCAGTGCGCGCATGTGAAAAGCAGGCACATTATTTTCGTGTTGTGGGGCTCTGGGAAAAGGCCCTCGGGGGCGGGAGTTGCGCACTATCAAACATCAGTAAGAGCTCATCCTTACGGCTTGCTGGAAATCTCACCTGTAATAGATCCTCAAAGTCCCGGGCAGCCAACGACTTCATCTCGGACATATTGGCTTTAAATTTCCGGATAGTGTCGCGGCCGAATGTTGGCATTGCTCGAAACCTAGTAAAATATAGTCAGCGAAGGTCGAAAGATAAAATCATGTTTATTGACCGTCTGTCTAATTCATGAATCAAAGCGATGTCTAGAACAGCCAGCATCCGCAAAAGATGGATGAAGAGGCTTTTCCATACGCCCAGCTCGAACTCGTGCAGCATGTCGACGACGAGCATCAGGAAGAAGTTGAAGCCAAGTTGATGCAGACGGCTCGAGAATGCGTTCTACCCGACAAGAACTGATGTCAATACCAGCGCCACATATAAGAGAAGCATACTCACAGAAGTTGGCACCCAGGATTGTGGCTTCAGCAGCCTTTCTACAGCGACACCAGTGATAGGAAGATCTTGAACATAGATGAAATCCCTGGCAGTGGCGATATTGCGTCGCATGTTTTCGTCGTCGTCGCGTCTCTTAGAAATCCGTTGCTTCCGGTCCAGCTTCATGCCGAGATTTTGGATACGGTCCTTAGGTATGAGGCATCTAGGACAAGGGCATGTCCCGAGATTTCTGATCGTTGCAAGAAGTACTCTTGATAAGATTATCAGTGATCAGAGACCTGAATGGAAGATAGACTCAGATTGCTTACTTTTCAGGGTAGTCAGCCGAGTATGTAAAGATCCGGGGAAAGAATCGTCGCAAGATGCCATCAAAACACATTATTACTATACCGTGTACCCATGCTTCAATAAATTCATCATCAAGGAGGATCTCTAGTTGAGCATGAAAGAACTCGCGGCGGCAGTGGGCCAGGAAAGGGGATTTCGTTCCTTTGCCTCCGATATGCTCGTTTGCGAAATCCTTAAATTCATCGGGCAGCTGAGGATATACGTCAACGACTCGGACGATGAATAGGTAGATATGAGGTACTCACTGTTTGAAAATATGCCACATGACTGCAAAGGTGGCAAGATGGTTTGCAACGCTGATACTTGGAGTCGTTTCCAAGGAAAAGATATAATGGCCACAGATGGGCGGTGCCAAAGTTCGTCAGATGGGTCACGTCGGACCACCACATCAAAGAAACAACAACCCTTTCCAACTCACAACCCGGCTCCGGTGGTGAGTTTTGTAGAGCCTCATGGGCTTCCAAGAACGCCGGTGATGTATACATCTCGCCTTGCACACGGACCTCGCGGTGTTCTGGGGTTGGCTGCCACTGAAGTTCGTACGGCGTCATATGGAAGTTTTGGCCAGTATGCGGATTGGAGATACGCTCCTTCAGCACATCAACGATTTTCCGGTGGTATAAGTCCACGCCGGGGTAAATGGAAGCGCCAGGTTTATCTGAACCTTTTGCAAACGGGACCGAAATGTCGATGTGGTCCTTGATCCAACCTGCATCAGCATTCAACCATTCAGCCTCTCCTTCGTTGGGTTCGTTGGGAAGAACTTGGATATTTTCTCCGATGGCTGCATTGATTTGGCTCCAGTTGGTATCACGAAGGTCGCTCGGTGTGAAATTAGGATCAGTGAGGATATCTATTAACTGTTTGAAGTCAGCTTGAGTTTTCTGTTGGCTTCCGTTCCAGTAGTAATTGCCGAGGTCAAACGAAGTCTTGTTTGGATATGGGGAAAAGTTTGGGCCGTTGGAACCGGAGGTGTCATTTAATAGAGGGGGAGGTGGATCGACAGGTTCGGACAAGTCGGCGAGCGTCACCAGCTCCTCCGGATCGGCGGTAGGAAATTTATCGGCGAAGTATCGTCGGACAAGGCCGAAGACGTTCCTAGGCGAATTCAGAATCTTGCGGAGTCTGGCAGCGGGTGGGAGAGGTAGCGACGAAGGTGGAGCGACTTCATCCTCTTGGGTGGATGCCGATGGATCCATCAGCAGCGGTGGTGCAGCCTCAGGTAGCGGATGAATAAAGCGCTTTGGTAACTTGGGCATCCGTCTTCGGCGGCGCGTGGCTAGAGGCTCATTTAAATCTGAGACGTTATTATCTGCCGTCTGAAAGATATCGGCGTGAGAATTGCAGGCAATGCCGCGGCAGTCAAAATCAAGTACCTGAGGCGGAACATCTTCGCTGGGAAGCAGATTGAGCTATAAAATATATGCTTGAGTCTTTGGGTCATTCAATGTGGAAATCAGCATATGTCATACCTGGTCTGGAAGCGCAGCTGTTACTGGCTGGCTGGCCTCCGCAATTAAGACCTTCGCCTCAATCTCGAGGAGATCTTTACGTCTAGCATCGTCGAGCTCTCGAGCTTCTCTCTCTCTCTTCAGTAAACTATTCCTTTCCATGATGACAGATAGCTGTTTTTTTGCTTTTTTGCAGGACCTCTGGTGATTGCTGAAAGCGTTATCTAGCGGAGTGGAGAAGCCGCATACACACTGCCGCGGTGCCATGTTTTTCGAGGACGTTGCCCACCGCCGTTCTCAGAGCCAAAGCAGAAACAACAAGCGCCAGATTAACAAATCGGCAGTGCTAGGGAGGATCGAGGTAAATATCGGTAGAATAGGCGACGCAGCCTAGTATAGAGCACAAGCGGCAGATTTCAAAGCAGGTGGCAACTAGCCTGAACGTGAATGCATTACATTGAACAGCAATAACATGAGGAAGGTACACGCTTAGCACTGGACAATGTATTCGGCGCATTTAAAATTCACACCGCAAAGCAGCCCTGCAGCAACTGGCCTAAACGTGGATGCATTGTAGTGAACATCATTAACACGATGAAGCGACGCGCGTAGCGCTGGGCAATGCATTCGGCGCCTTTTCAAACTGACTTCGTGCTGCGATGGTGAGTCAGCTTTAGTTGAGTTATATAAAGCAAGAATTTACAACCGTAAGATGACTTCACACTACAAAATGCCCAATAGAAGAGAAGAACTGCTGGCAGCTTTGAAAGACAAGCAAAGCGGCGGTGTTCCGCAGTTCAACGCGCTCCTCAACAGGTTGGAATGGTGGCTGTGGTGCGTCTATGATCGTGCAACGACATTTCCACCTAGATCTGACTTGAATATGATGGGAACCAGGCCTATAGAGCCTAGAGGAGTCGTTCTAGTCAGATGTCAGATGCTCGCAGTGCGCTATCGCGCTGAATGGGACTGTCCAAATCCGTACTGCTTGTGCGGCGCAGATACTGGGGTTCAAATGGAATCCGCAATTTATCTGGCAGATATAGGAGACTATACTGGAGAGTACGTGGCAGGCTGTTTGAATGATTCATGCGGATATCTTGGTGACTGTCCTTTTCGTTTCTATGATATCAAAAAAACTCACATGGGATTTATTTAGTCCCATTGCAGCGGATCCGTAGCTTACCTGGCATTGCGAAAGGGTCGTACCGGGCTCGCTGTGGTTTGATCCCCGCCCCCCCCCCAATCCTGCGTCAGAAGCGAGCGCTGCAGTTTTTCGACGATGTTGATCCTTGTCCCGAAGATAGCGAGAAAGAATCGGACAGAGAGTACGCAAATGGTGCGTCGATCAGGCAGCTCGAGCATTGTTTTGTAAACTGACTACTTTCCAGTAGAATTGAAGGTCATAACAGTGGAACGGCCACTAGCAATTGATCTTCTTGGTGAGCTGCACCGGATGGATCGGATTAGGGAACCCGGGATATCGCTAGCTCGATTCAATAGCCTCGTTGTTGCTTGCAAATGCGGGTTGATTGTCACCTGCAGGCGTTTTCAGCAGCATGTGTGCATTTGTTAGAAAATAGGATATTACAACTTGTAGACTCGAGATGGATGACGAGACGGGCAAAATTTTATTCTAAGAGAAACTGAGCAGGAGAGAAACTGAAATGAAAATCAAGATCGCTGGTCTTGCACTGCTGGGGTACATTGACATATTCCGCTTTTTTCTTCCCGGGGCCCGGTTGTATACTAGATACTGTGTTAGTATCATCAAGATCGGTTGATGCAGCAAAGACGCAAACTTACGGATGGCCTAAGTTGTAAAGAAATTCCAAGTAGTCCGACGGAAAATCACGAATGTACTGTTGAAAGGCCAGTACAAGATGCTTGTGCCGCTTCTCATATACATAGGGCACGGTGTCCACCCACAGAGATTGATGTACTGCATCGAGACCGGGGACAACGACTGGTATGAACGGTCCCTTTAGACTGTCTTCAAATGCTCTGCGTTTGGCTTGATAGCATTCAGGCGCTGCTGGTTGAGAGGCCGCCGGCGCTGCCGCTCCGGGCACCGACGGTGCTGCTTGGGCGACCGACGCTGTCGCTTGAGCGAGCAACGGTGGCCGATCCATATAACTTGATTTCAGCATCAGTTGCGCACTTGTACATAGAATGTCAAATATCTGAAGTTGGTTTAATGATTAGCTTAATAATACTATCGGTCTTTGACTAAGAAGACGAACAAGAAGCATTGGCGCAATCCACATGTTCGATGTCGCAAAACTTCCTTCTATCAAGAAAGGTATCGGCTGGAGAGCGCATAACGATCGTTCTCCTGGACTTTGAGGTAAAAATACCATGCGATTGAATGCAGCATGGATGGTGTCCGATTGAAAAATCTGTATACTATGATCAGCTTATAGGATTGCACTTTAAGACGGTTATAATTACCCGCCCCCCTGAACGTGCACGGGTCCATTCATAACCCGGCCTCATGAGTAAGTTATAAGCGTAGTCGCGGGCGAGTTCTTTCTGTTCTTGGGTGGAATTTTTGGATAAGAGTAACTCAGGATGCTCATCGCAAAGGCTCTTGTATATAGCTGGCCTAAAGCTTCGATGCAGAGCGGACAATAGTTCATTGGAAGCCTGATAAACTATTAGTAAACGACACGTTGGACATAGACGTTTCTTACTCACGAGGTCTAGGATGGGTGCGAGACGCTCTGTGGCCCCTGAAGCAATGCGCAGTCAGAATCGGACTGAGCAGAGTGAAACACGCCTACATGTTTCAGGATAGAGTCCAGTAGAGTAGACACTGCGCCAAACACCGTGATTCCAGGCCGCTCGGATGACGGCAGTGTACTCTGACTGGTACGTCTGTTCGATTTTCTCGGTATCGAGACCGTAGCAAATCTGCCAAGCACCGATATAGGCTTTGGAGCCTGCGTAAATAGAATATGCCCTCGGGGCTCTCTCTTTGAGAATGGTTTGGGTCACGACGACATCGTCCGTATCGTCCCAAAACTGAGCTTTAGCTCCAGCATACTGCGTGATCTCGTGCATCTTGCCTAAATGAAAAGATGAGGTCAGATCACGGAAAATGAGAGCGAAGGGTGAAGAGTTTACCTGCGAAGGCTGTAGGTACTCTATAATCGAACTTGATTACAATCGGTCCAGCGGGAATCTATACCGATATTTCAATGGAAAAGAAGACCAATATTTAAGTGAGGAACGATAACTCACGCAATAGATATGTCCCTCAAATCCGCGAGTATTTCCCTGCCAAACTTGTGGAAAGTCAATCACGTCCACCTGTATATTTGGCGTCAGTATGTGACACTGATAGTGGCCGACAAAAATTAACCTCTCGGAATGGCGCGAGTACACGCCGAGCGTCATCCTTGAACAAGTTAATTCCAGAAGACGGATGTATAATTTAGATCGACTCACCACCTTGGATTTCATAGCGTAGATTGGAATTCGAACGTTGTGGGTTACCCACAGAAATCCAACGCCACTGACGTATAAATCAAGAAAGATCTTAGAATAATGTTCAGTAGGCGTATATGAACCAAATGATGCGCATACAGGCATGATGAATTGCTGCACTGACTGGTAAGAATTCAACGTCAGTAAGCGCACATAGGTTCATTGACGATATTCCTTACCCAAAGCGGCAGTATGTGGTTGGGCGTGCCACTTTCTTCCACTACGAAGATATAGCCAGCCCAGTAGTAACCTTTCCAGGAGGGCTGCTGAAATGCAACAAATAATCAGTATCAGGATAGAGACGTAACATGAAGATACTCACTGCGAACCATCCAGCAATTTCAAAACCACAATCATAAACTTTCGAATTCCAAGATTTTTCGAGTAAAAGTTTCGGGTCGATCGATCGGATAGGTTCAATGTGGCCTGCGGAGCCCACGAGCATCCCGACCAACGTACCAACGGGAGGACAGTCCTTGTACATGATCTGCCCATTATCGAGTGGCTCTTGAGGGCCGCGTAGGAGGGGAGGGGTGCGCGTTCCCTCGGGCTCAGGCTGAGCCTCAGGGCCGTAACCTAAGAACTCCGAATCGTCTGGAATATCAAGTAGGTCCCCTTTGGAGCCGGCTACAAGCGTATCAAGCAGTACAGGATACTCGTATGGCTGATCCATCTCAATATCTTCGACTATCTTGCTGAGCTCGAGAGAGGGGGCGAACTGATCTCTCAATAATTCTGGCGACTCCCAGGCCTCGGCAATCACGCGATGTGCTTCTGTTAGGCTGCTGGATGTCCTGATTCCGTGAAATTTCTCCAACAGAGACATGACGGAGTCCGTAGACCAGCCTCCGAGAATTGACGGCCAGCTTATTGATTCTCCGTGTGCTTGAGCAGAGAGTAGCGATAAACTTTTCAATTGGCTTCTATGCTGAACAATAGGACATACCTTGCTGTCGAGTTCCAGAGGCTTGAGACTCTGCGGTACCCTCATCGCGGTCGCCTGACTCCAAGTGTCCATGGCTAAGCCCAGCTTGGTAGGAGAATTCGGAATTCATATTATCCGTGAGGTGAGTTGAAGATCAGGCGTGGTGTGTTTGAACGTGAGGTCTATCGCGGGAAGCAAGAAAGCAAAACTTATCCTGTAAGATCAGACCGCAAAGTGCCAGGCAAAGTGAACGCGTGACCTCGAATTCGTCAAAGCATTGATTCATGATTGAATGAACGTCTGCCGTGATGTTCCGCTGCAACGTGCTCGACTGTCACATCGACACTGTCAAACTCGATCCGAAAACACAGCGTGTACGTCAACTTGAATGCGATAATCAACCAAAATCATGAGTTCATGCGTGGTCCAGCATAAATCTCGGCTTCCCAGGAAGGAGTAGAATCGCATCGCCGAATGCCCCGTTGTGCCATTACGTGCTAAGTACGACATGCACGGAGCACCCCGCATTTACTGCTACGGGCTCGCCCAGTCTTATGGATATTAGTGCATGGTTGATTGCGATAGACCTATGGGCAGATTTTAGACAAAAACAGACGACTCAGCATACCTCAGCCCAGAATGTTCATTGAAGAAGCTGCACAATCGGCGGCGATGGGAGCTGAAATTATACAATGTGTATTAGAGGCTATACATTAATTAAGATGATCCGCAGACTTCTCGCTCATAGATGCCTCGAAAGACGCGCATGCGTGACACTGTTTTAAGGACTCCCGCCACCGTTTCGCTGTCCGTAAGACAGCCTTGCCTTCCTTAATATCTTTCAGCCGGCGTTGATACCAGGTTTCTGCCCAAGGCGTCCATCGCCCTGAGTTCATGGGGCTCTTTTGCCAAATTTCATGTTTCGGCCACCATGAGAAGTGAGCTTGCTGAGCGGAGCGATCAAGATCTGTGGCTGGGAAAAGAGAGATCTAAGTCAGTATTTTTCAAATAAGAATATATGATAAAGCAAGAGACTCACCACAGAAGACGTGGTACACGCCACACACAATCTCCAGATCTTCGTCAGTGCAGAGCTCTCTTGTCTCGACATCGCTCATGTGCCCGTCGAGAACAGCGTCTGGGGAGATAACCTCCATACCCAAGCGCCAGACTATTCCACCCAGTTCCAGTGCAGATTGACCCCTTGCTGACATGAAGAACTCGGCACGCTTGCGTTCGTATGCAGCAAAGTCAATTGTTCCTGGCTTCCATTCAGCGAAACGCCACCCGAGGCCGCTTGCTGAGAAGGGCCTGTTTGTTGGCACCTCTGGGCCCGACGGATCGATAACGGGTGCGGTGACGGGCCCGGTGGTCATCTTTGCTGGCTGGTGACTCGGCGGCACTTGGGAAAATGTTCGCATCGCACGGTAAGGCCTCCCGGTGCTGAGAAAAAAACCTGCCATTGCACGCTTTGAGATAGGGTTGGAGTACGAACGCAAACATTCCAAAACAGTTGTTGCGTCGTAGACAACGAGCTGCCAGCCGGGACTATCATCGGGTACGGGGGTGATGGCGTACCAAATGTGGCCTCCGAAGTCAAGTTTCGTAACAGTAAGATGTGCCCTGTTGACGCCCGGATGTGCTGGGTTCGCGGGACACAAGTCCCACAGTGTAGCTGGCATGTTATGGTCCATGACCCCTTGCACAAATGCTGTGACTTGGTCCTTCGTGACATCTGTGTCAGGCCAAAGAGAATCCACGTCACACAATATTCTTAAGGCCTTTCCCAAGGGCAACGTCGAAGCTGCTAGTTGCTCGTTGGGTTCAGGATCCGTGAACCCGTATCGATATCGTAAGATATCCTGGAGCGGTTCTGGAATTGGGGATGACCCGTGGTAAACTGTGCCGCTGTAACTCTTTTCAAGCGCCGCGGTCTGGATATCGAGGGGAACGGGGGCTCTCAACTCGTCACTGCCTGCATGCCCGACCTCATTTCCCATGTACGCCTCCGTAGCATCCTCATCCCATGGGTCCTCCGGCCTTTCCGCCGAAGGATCAAACGTCTCTGATAGGTCCCACTCGTTGTTAAAGGAATCATAACGCAAATGCCCCGGAGCATAATTAATCCAATTCTCAGCAATTGCAGCCCTAGAGACGGGTTGCCGGACCCAGAACACGCCATCTTGCTCCCACTCCCAAACTCTGGCACCCCTTTTCCCTGGCAAAGGGAAGCTCGCATTATGTTCGACACGCTCTAGTCGTGACGCCCGCTGCTCCGATGACTCTGCTGCTTCCTTCTGCTCATTTTCTCGCGAGGTCCGCGAGAAGAACTCATCGATGGACTCCCCGCGGCGCTGCCTTGAACCCGGAATAGGCTTTGGGGCCTCTGACAAGGTTGGAACATCTACATAACGCCATCAGCTCACTCACGATAGCAGATCTATATTCGACAACTTACCTGTCACGCCAAATACTGTTGTCTGAGCCTGATCTCCCCGCGGTGCCATAGACGGAGCTTTCAGTGCAATCGCCTCCCGCCGTTGACGGTCATTAGCCTCCTTTCGGAGATAGTAAGACTCCCAAGCACGGACCACAACGTCTTCCGGTGGCTGATACTGTTTGCAGATGGTTTTATCGTAGTCACCAGGTTTGTCCCATAATAGCCACACAGGGACGTTCGCCTCGACGAATTTTGGGACATATTCAATGAATTGGCAACCTGGTGTTACAACCACACCGACCCTGTCGACTGAAGTCGTAAAATTCGCCAAAGATGATTCAGCAAACTCATCCAACCAATGGCAGGCCGTGGGCTGGTCCTGCTTTAGTCGAAGAAACCATGGCGCTTCGGCAAGAGGTTTGAACGACTTTATCGCCAGGAGCCAAGAACAAGTCGCCATAAGAGCCGCGAAGGCGTCGCGAGACTTCAGCGCAGCCGAGCGCATACTTGCTTCGGTGGCGCGGGCCTTCGCATACCCGTACGTGCGGGGGAGGGGAAATGACATGTAATCCACCGGCACAAAGGCTTCAAATTTATTGAACATATAGGAGGTCAATGCTCGTAAATTGTTTTCAAGCTCCTGCCACTCTTCTACGAGGTCAGAGCTGAGCCACCACGCCCCATCAGATAGAACGACCGGGAAAGTCTTGTAAGAATAATGCATGGTTGCCAATAAATGGTTCGAGTACGTGTGCCCTCGTCGCGTGAAGAATCCTAGGAAAGGGTAGCGGTTGTTGGAGAATCGTAGCGTATACCCATCTCTGGCCAAGGGAGGGTCACAATAGGGATCGTTGAGGTGTAGTATTTGATCGAATTGGGGAGGGGAGTCCACATTGGGAGAGACTAGCATATGCGTCTCCACAGGCTGTCCATTAGAATAACTGACAGGATTGACCTCGATGATCGTTGCGCTCTTCCCGATTGCCATACCTATGACCTCGGATCCTTCGCCAGTTCCGTGACGTGCCTGCTCGAAGTTCACAAGGGTTCGGGCCCAAGGGAACAACTGCGTAGTGGAGTCAAAAATTGGAAGTCAGTGCTTATTTGGGTTCAAACCCAAATAATGCGGAGTTGGTTTGGCGTTGTGGATCGAATTATGGGGGAGGATGTAGGGGAAGAGGGAAGAGAGGAAGAAGTGTTAAGCGCCCATCTCGATCCTGACCGATCAAATCTCCAAATTCGACGTCGTGAAATAGGGTCCGAGCAGGGCTCTGTCTCTCTCCACCACCTCGGTCCTCAACCCACATCGTCCCTCCTCAAGACCAGATTGTTAGGGTTCGAACCCTAGCAAACGACAGAGACAATCAAAGCGTTGAATCTTATACGGGCCTCTTCTCTTTTCGCAAGCACTGTTGTCTGGGTT
>JACXVL010000052.1:222021-237313 GCA_014898675.1 Athelia sp. TMB
CACATCGTCCCTCCTCAAGACCAGATTGTTAGGGTTCGAACCCTAGCAAACGACAGAGACAATCAAAGCGTTGAATCTTATACGGGCCTCTTCTCTTTTCGCAAGCACTGTTGTCTGGGTTCGAACCCAGACAACTGTCCTCGCGCTGCACGCCCGCTACCCAAGCATACACCAAAAGCAAGCCTGGATCCATGGATGATCGCCCTATGATCCCTCCCTCTGGTTCCACTCTCTTTTTAAATCACCACCATCTGTATAAACGGCGATTCGTGGAGTCAACTGGATGATAATCGCCCCGGAAAATTATGTATGCATCTGTAACAGCTAGGCAGAGTCGTACGAGGTATACCTGCCGACCTTCAATGTAGGGGTAGTTGCGCCTGCTGAGGTGAGTTTTCTTTTGCGCGATCTTACGATCTGGATCTCACATTTCACCACGCGCAGTACGAGCATGTGCGTGCCATGGTTGTTCTAATCATTGTTCCTCCAGGTCGTGATCTTGATTCGACTCCAGCATTGAAGGGGTGTGCTCAATTCACCGGTCTCATCAATGACGGTCATAGAATGATATACCAGACTCTAGGAAGTACGAGGTAAGTCATCCGCACGCCGTGGTTGATGTTCACAAAAGTCATTCATGATATCGATGCCCAGATTCTACAAAGGAAAGAAGGGAGGTTGAAGGCCCCGCCAGTATCATGAGCCATTCCATGGGAATGTTGGTCCTCAATGTCTTCACGTGCGAGGTGGAGTAAATATGTTTCCGTATGATCATGCAGTATATAATTTCAATGTTCCTCAATCACATTTACCAACGTCCCTTCAACACCCCCTTGCGTGCGACCAATCTTCTTTCCTTCTAAGTCAAGTAGCACTCATGGTGCGCGAAACGCCTACGGGATACAACCACGCCGCACGCGCAAATTGCGATCAAAGCATCGAGCTGCTCCTGAGTGACTCCCGGCTGCTGGTACGAATCCATTGTGTCCAACATCTCCTCGAAAGACATCTCCTCCTCTAGGTCATCTGCGAGTACTAGCGACCAGTCAGTCGGATGGATTCACTCGATCCTGCACAACGGAATATACCTTTCTGCCTTTTACTGCCTGGCGCAGTTTCAGCATCCGCATCCCCCGCTAACTTGCGCTTCAAATTGTCTGTGGCTTCTTGAATACTCAGCTCAGTATATCTGATTGGCAAGGGTGCCGCAATTATGCCACCTAGCCCGGCCCCGTCAATTATGCACCACAAGCGCCAAGGAACCACATTACAGCGAGCTCGAAATGTGCCGGTTGGGATACCTGCAATCACTGATATCCGCTCCAATGGCACTGTATTAAATACGTTAGTGTTGGTTTGACGCCACAGCAGGGCCGGAGAGGCAGCTTACCGCGGTACCCACACACATTTAGCGCACAACTCGCAACATATTCTCCTACGTACAATCCTGTAGAAGCAAAATACACGGCGGACTCCGTCTCAAGGCCGGAGTTTATTCCACAAAAACAGAATGGATTGAAGTACTCCCAATCACGCCGGTACCCATCAGCAAGGTCGCAGCATTCAACGCGGGCACTCTTTGGGTTCAGGGGCCTAACCTTTTGTCAGTATACGTGGTGCTTCAAGAATCTATGAACATACCATAGCCACCACCCGAGCGTCTTGAAGTCTGGGTTGAGATGTGGCACACCGCCACTTTCTTTGTCCCTGGCTTCCGCTAAAAGTTCTTCTCGCAGCGTAGGCATATCTAAGTGAGCAAATATGAAGGGTGTTCTGGAAATTGTTGATGTGCAGTGAAAAGGCTGTCAGGTGCCGAGGTCTCAATACACTGCTCCTTCTTAAGAACCCTGGATACAACAATGCATTGCTCCGTCGATTTCATCACGTGTCGAGAATGGAAGATCGACGCTGACTGGACCCAGCGAGCTTCTACTTAAGTCCACACTACGAGGGTGCACTCTTGCTCATCTAATCCAGCCGCATAAAGCATGGGCTCAATGCGCTACACTCACGACTATCTTAGTGGCACAAAACCTTCTCCAAACTGGAGTGCATCAGAAAAATCAGCTGGCAGCAGAGCTCAAGCCCGTCATGGGGCCGCTTCTGACCCCCGTCGATACCTCAACAACTACCAGAAGCCGCAGAAAGGACTTCATCCGTGGGACGTTGGCTTGCGAATCAGCACAGAGCCATCAATGCGAGAACAATTCATCAAAGATGTGCACAACGATTTACACGATGCAGTAAGTTGCAGCACTCTCAATAAACACATTTTTCACTTACGCTTGAGTTCCTCATAGGCATTTGCTCTCGACAGTATCACAGGCGGTTTCACTATGATCATTCATTCACACGGACTTCCATCTGCATTCCGAGCAAACGAAGCCCTGGCGCCACAACATATGCAGATCAATGCGTACATCACTTCTCGTGACACGGGTCGACATAATGTCCCAATATCTCGCATCGTGCAAATTTTTGCTGAAGACATCTTACCATCGCAATGCATAGACTACGCATCCAGGTGCATTGTGTCTGGCATGGCGGCCGATATCACCAATCAGACAATTTATGCGCCACTCGATCCCACTCAGCTCCTTCCTACTCCCGCAACAGCACATTCGTCCCACCTACTATTCCGGGGCTATTGTACCGGGGCGATGGAGTCGTTTCTGCGTCCACCCATTCTACGCATCCCGGGTGCAGCTTCGGTTGAGCTCGTGGATGCGTCAGGCAGGCGCATTCATCGAGAATGCGCTATTAGGCCGCCACAAAAGGCCACCAAGAAGAAACAAGCCGCGGTACCGGATGATGGCTCTGCGTTTGGTCTCGTCATCAATTCCACCTTCAAGTTTGAAACCGAGGATTCCGATTAAAGATGAAGAGAACAAGCCCGTTTCCAGAGTAGTCAGCTACCTATACTGATCATTCTCGCTGCGAAAAAAAAATGAATAGATCATGACTATATCGACCCAATTTTTTTATGAGCTCAGTTAATGCATTCTTGGCGATAGGTAGGATTTAGTGTCCCATGAGGAGCTCGAGGTGTGATTTCTTGGGTCATAAGCCGATGGTCAATTCGTGATGACCTTCGGATCCCGGCCGTTCCGGGCCCATGGGACATTGTTCTATCCTATCCGAAGGTTCCGACGCCGACAATGGGATCATTGCTAAGAAACTTAAGAGCGTTTTGTATTGGCTTTAGGATGGTTTTGTATGTCAATTTCTACGCCGGTCACATTATGTGAGAGTCTGGCATTTTTCCAGATAGTTATAGATATTGTTCAGCACGGTGAAGCGCATGATACTCGTAGGAGCATGCCGCATAGCAACTTGAAATCACACCACCTGCCACAGAGCCGTATTGAATGCGGCCGCGTGTGAACTATAGACTCAAGAACCACACCGAATCATTTGACCGCGAGGCCCTTTCCTTCTACCACCATCACTTTTGTACAATAATGTCCTCCTCAATCGTCCTGCCAATCGAAGCCCCTTGCAACACTGACTACATGCCTATTCGATTTGAACCGATACAAGGTCGATGGCAGCAAGTCCACTTCAACACGGCCTCGGGTTTCTCGGTAAGTTCTTTGAACGATTCAGCCTACTTGGCCATTGATATATATATATTTCTATTAGAGCTCCTTCAAACTACCCTTATTCATGATCCGATGGCTTGGAAAGGATGAATTGACTGCTATCCTACAAGCACGATACAAAGAACACGTCATGGAGGAGCGCACCTTCATATCGCCCAGAAACAAGGCGGCGCGAACAAGCCTTTATGTTGCCCGGCTTGACAGGGCCTCTTTGGAGAGGCAAATGTCCACGACTGCTGAGCGGGCGGCTTCTTATTCTTTCAGTGAGTTTCGTCTCAGCTGCGGTGATTGCCACGCTGATAATCTGTCCCTAGGTAACATGCCAGGTACGATAAAGCTCTCGCCAATTAATCATCTACTAACATAGATTACCCGCCAGTTGCTTCGTCTTCCGTTGGCCAGGATATCTTGAGCAAAATGGGTCAAATGACAATGGTTTAAGAATTCACCATACTGCCGCCATCTTTCCCGCATACAATCAGTTGAGGTCATATCTTCTGTGACCCAATCATGTACAACTCTGTTGGCGTTGCTGGTGGACGCTGGCATCGAACTTTAACTATATTTTCCTGGGCTTATCTTTATTTATTCCGTGGTATCTATGACCAGTCTTCGAGTTCTTGATCCCTCAATTCCACATCCCCTAATCAAGTTGCTACCCGGTCGGTGGACGAATTTAACAGTGTCAATACGATTTCTCGCCCTGATCATTGACCCTCTATGAACTAAGAGTACTCTCTAATTGGAGAGGACGCTAACGGATCTTCCTGGGCCCAACCAATCTCAGTCGAGTCTCTCATATCATTGGACCGGCACTCGTTGATCCATCTTTGCCGATACTTAGCGACTTCCTCTACCAGATATATGTTGCGTGATCGTAGAGAGGCAAGTTCCTCTTGAACAAGAACGAGCTGTGCCGCCAATACTTCATCTTGATATCAAGACTCAGCGGAGGTCATCGTACCAAAATGTAGGCTCACAATCAAGAATGCTTGCCTGCACCCCAACAGAGGACTTTTGTGTAGCAAATGGGCGAGTAAGAATTCTGCAAATATAGTTCAATACCATCTAAGTCGCCACAATCGCAGCTCCGAGGATGCTTACATCGTAGTTCTATCGGCATCTTCGCTGAAGCTGAAAGACAAGGATGACCGTTCAACGTATGGGTGGCCACGGTCAGATGAGCGAGGGCTGTAAAAAGTTCATCGGGATGATATATCACACACTTACCATCAACTGACCTTTGCTGAATTCGATCACAAGGCATGCAGACGGATTGACTGTCGAAGACTGCATTGCATTTATGTCAATCCTTTTATTGGCATCGAGATACGTTGCAGCAGACTTCGGCAAAGTCGTTGCAATGCTTTATGGTTTCACGCTCAGGCTGCCACTTACATCCGGGGCATCCCGATACGTTCAATCAATGCATCAACTTTTCCTCGGTCATCGCAAAGCCATTGCAATGCTTTGAAGGTCTACACTGCCACACCCTGGGCACACTTTTATATGACACTCAACCCAATACAGCTTTTCTTTGGATTACTCTCTCGCTCTCTCCTGTTAGATCCCTTTGTACGCTCGTTCTGATTCATTTTCACCTTCGTTTAGAAACCTCTTGCGCACCCTCTCCAGCTTATACAGAATTATCAACCATCTTTGCACTGCGCAATATGCCCGAAGAAGAAGAACCTGTCTCCGGCGCTGAAGACATCGGAGGAGAGGTGAATCAAAATGGCAAACGACCCGCTCGAAGTGGTCTATACTATGGTGGCAGGCAGAAATCGTGAGCTACTTTTACCTTCTAGCATGCACCGATATTCAAGTCGTGCAGGAAGGCGACTCATCCTTTGGTGCATGTGGGACGTCATTTCTGCCGAGCTGTGATCATGCTTCCTGACGTTCGCTTGCTTCTTTTGAATGGCATCGAATACCTGCAAGACAAAGGTGCCACTCCAGACGAAGATTATTCCTACGAGTATGTCATAAGCTCTGGATTATGCTCAACGCAACCTGTTAACATCTCGCAGCGCTCGACGTGAACACGCCATGTTCCGGACTCTGTTAGAAAGAGCTCCTGGCCTAGAGCAGGATTTACTCAATGCAGATCGTGACGATTTTGCGATTATTTATGAAGCAGTAAGAGCCTTTATTGATGCGTTTGTTCGCTACTGACGCTGAAAAGTTAAGGAAAGGGATCGCCGGTGCCAGGAGTGACGACACAAAGAGCATCAAAGGCGACATCATACCGTGGATTAGTCCTCCTGATGGTGAAAGGCTTACGCCGCCGCTTAGTCGCAATGTCAAAGACATCCGCGGCTTTCATCACCCGCGCACTGGGCAGCTCCTGTGCCCCGTCGATTTAGATTGGAATGACGCTGAGTGAGCCACCACGTTTTCATTCCTCCTGCAATTGATTTATTTGGCATTAGCGTCAGGGCCAAATTGGATGGTGGTCTACTCATTCCAACCGGTGATCAGTGGCCGCTCTTTATTTTTGAAAATGAAATATATGACACAACAGATGGATGGGAGGGCTTTCTGCGTGGAGGGCTGTTAGTCAAGGTGAGTTGTTTATCCTTTACGAGGGCTCAGTTTTAAGCTCACTGTTCTAGGCGTTCAAACAAATATTCCTATCGCCAAGCTCCGTCCAACACGTAGACGCGTCCAAGTCTTCGCGATGCGGAAATGCGCGGATTCATGGAATGAAATGCGTTAATGTAGCCTCGATTGCCTATATCGCCACACAGGCAAGCATGAGTTCCAGTTTACTGCTGCAGTCCCAGCTAATCATTACCCAGGTTCGATTTGCGTTGTCATCCGCTAATACGTTCGTGCGTGGAGATGCGATTTGTGATTCTGGTCGCTTCTATGACAGCCTCATAGAATTTCTATCTCGACCCGATGAGCAGGATGACGTCGCAGAGCTTATTGATTGGTGGAACAAGTCAGTTACATGTCACAACGCCTACTATATTGCTGACTTGGATTATTTTAGAGAGATATTTCCCAACTATTCAAGCAAGCTCCGGCCAATTTCGAAGCTTTGGGCCTCTTCCAAGATGAAGGACCAGCGGCGGGCAAAGAATGCACTGAAGAAGGCAGCTGCGGAGGCGGAGGCGGCGGCGGCAGCAGCTGCGGTGGAGGCGGCGGCAGCTGCTGCGGTGGAGGCGGCAGCAGCTACTGCGGTGGAGGCGGAGGCGGCGGTAGCGAGGGCAGCGGCGGGGGCGGCGGTGACTCCTCCAACTGGTGCGGCTTCTGCAGCAGTGTAATTGATTCGAGCGTAAAAGCATCCTTCAAACATAATTTAGAGCATTTATAATATCGAAATATTGCGAGCAATCGTGGGCTATATGACAGTCGTAAAATCCATCGAAGGCATCATCATGTTAAGCAATAGACAAAGCCAGCAGCCGGACAGACATTTTAGAATCCGTCAAGAGCATCGCAATGTTGCGCAATAGGCCATTCAGCCGAGGCCAGCAGTCGAGCACCTGTTCCGAGCTCTCTCAAGGACATTGGGCTGTCGAGCAATCAGCGAACTGGCCAGAGCTTACAGTCGGACAGGCACTTTGAGCTCCGTCAAGAGAATCGCAATGCTGAGCAATAAGCCATCCAGCCGAAGCCAACAGTCAAGCACCTGTTCTCAATTCTGTCACATGCATTGGGATGGTGAGCAATAAGACATCTAGCCAGAGCCAGCAGTCGGACAGGGACTTTGGACTCCGCCCAGGGCATCGGTATGTTGAGTAACAAACCATCTAGGCAAATTCAGCAGTTGGGTACCTGTTATGAGCTCCGTCGAAGGCATCAGATTGTTGAACATCAGGACCGTGCAGAAAGATGATGCCCCATCCAAGCGGCCACCAGTGGTACCAGCACGAAGCGAGAAGATTGAGTACCTCACCGAGAGATCGCATACGAGCTTCAACAGGGGTAGCAATGTGACAAGAAATGATGGAGGATATCAAACAGACTAACATGGCAGAAATGACGTGTTGCAGTCGTGACGATAGGCTTGATGAGCAACGATCAGAGTACTGACAGCTTGGTGGCGGTGGGAATATCTGACAACCGTGTTTCATTTGGCATAGTTTATGGGAAATACCAGCATCAACAAATTGCCTCAATTGATGGACATTCTCAAGCTAATCTATCTGGTGTGAATGGAATGGTCTGTCTGAGTCTATCGTATATTTTAAACTGATCAAATTTATAACCGTGTTCTATCTGACACGGCTGCTGGGAGCTGCAAAACTCAACAACTTTCCCAAGTTGAGGACTATCTGTCGAGCGAGTATATCAGGTACGATTGTCACGATCTGCCTCAATTCATCATATATTTTCAATTGGTCAAATTTCTCAAACATGTTTGACCTGACCTAACCTCTGTCAAATGACCGCCAGAATAATATCAATTATACCAATTATATACACTGTTCAGTGGCGATCAGCCGATGATCAAAGTTCCGGCACTTCCCCGATGCTGTTTGAGTTAATGTCATGCGGGGACGCTCGCTTCATGTTGTGATAGACGTGAGGGGGTCAGAAAGGGAGCTTGTTGTCGATACTGTTCCTTTGTCTTGTTTTTCTACTAATTTGCGCCTAAGACTGCGCAACAAGTCTATCGGTGGTGAGCACAGCATTCGCTGTGCGCTAAAGCTTCGAATGCCCCTGGATTAGACTCGCGACCAGTCGACATTCGGAAGCTTTCACGTCTCTTTGACGGATTGAGAAAAGAGATGTGAGCTTGCGAACGGACTGGAATACACTGTCAGTCACATGGCGGGGTCACAGATTTTTGGCCCAAGCGTGACGTTTACCTTGTGAAAATTTTCTGATTGAAAAAAAGATTAAAGTTTCTAAATGGCTTGAAAACAACGATGTAATATTCTGAGGACTTTAGCAAATTCTTTCAAAGCAGGAGGGAGAAAATCGTATGAAGACCCGGAATTTGTGCCTCCGGCAGGTAACAGCCTCGAATTGGGTCCGGGATTGCACCAACTACACAGTAATTGAATTATGAAGTAGCCAATAGTGACTCAGTCGTGCTGTAACTTATAAAATGGCATCTATGAATACATAACTATCCATGAAAATCAAAAACGAGCAATGTAAGAGTATAATTACAAGTGTAAGTATAGGTCAATCACTATCATGATTCATCATCCCCTGCATGCTCTGAGCCACTGTCATCGTACTCTGAATCAGAGTCCATGTCTAAAGCAACATCCTCAAATCTCTCACGAGTCAGAGTGGGCTCATCCATCTCTTCGACAGCTTGTGCGAAAGCATGTCCATAAGCAGTGTGAGATTCACCTTCATCACTGCTGTCAGTGCTGTCAGATTCACTGCCAGTGCTGGCCGCAGCACTACTTTCCGAGCTGCTCGGGTAATCTTCATCGTCAGAGCTGGATTCAATTGAGAGAGGTGCAACAGGTGTGGCCATCATCGCATCCCAGTGAGGGTCAGACATTGGTGGTGGAGTGGCAATGCGAGCACCGCCAATGACCGGTCGCATGCGGCGACGTGACTGCAAGTTGGTGAAGGCTCTGTTGAACTCGTCTAGGGGATTGCTTGAGCTGTCGGTGAGACTCTGGAGGCCTCCGGTGACGATATCCGGCACAGGCAAGTCATCTTCATCAAGGGCCCGCATGTTCTGACATCGGTAGACATTGTGGTCGTCCAGGCTTCGCATAAGCTCCGGAATGTCCTGGCTGAGATCAACAGGTTCATGTCGAGTGCCTAGGTCAGTTCCCAGGATGCCGTTCATGGTCTTCGCGAGGTGGTGAAGGACTTCAACGCATGGTGCAATCATTTCAAGCCATTCCCACGAGGCTGAGCTGCCATGAGCTTTGTAGAACGTCTACATTATGGTGAGTCGATGTGTACAGTAGAATGGAATGTCCGAATAGCTCACCTTTATCCAGAAATTCATATGTTCTTGCATCAAATCCACCTCTACCCATGAATTGGGCTTTCCAGTGGGATTGAGCAACCAATTGTTCAGCACGAGTTTCCTGTAGCACAGTCATGTAAGAAATAGAGACTGGTGCATAAAATCAACATACCGAATGCGCTCAGGCCACACGTTGGTGAGATTGTGGATGAAATGAAGCATTTCATATGCGTACTTGTTCCTCCCGCTCCCTCGAAAGCTCAGGGCCCAGACTTTGAGTACCAGCACCACCCGACCCAAGTCTCCGCACTTTACAGCATCTGAGAACTCCCTCGAGAGCAGCGCATCACGAAGGAATAGGATGGCATTCTCAAACACCATATCCCATTGCTGGCCACCTTGACGTCTCTGCCATCGTTGCTCCGCTGTGATTTGTGGATCTGCAAACTGAGATATGATGGTTGCGGCGTGGGCTTGCAGTTCTTCAAATGTGGTAATAGAGTCTGCGTAAGCATCAAGTGTTGGCTTTCCCGAGACAAGGAGCAAGCAATGCAGGACACGAGCGTATAGTGACACAAAGACCAGGTCGCGCATGGTTCGTAGAGGAGGAAGTGAGCTGAGTAAGATAGGGGTGCGGTGCAGACATGTGTTGTGGAATGCAAGGCAACCAGGGTTGCGTGTGCCAGCGTTCGGTTTGCCCCAGTGCGTGACAAAAAATCCATGCATGTCGGCAATCTTTGCATGGAAGAGCCCAGGCATCCACAAACCCCATCCGAATCCTGCAAATTTGCCCTGGTGACCGGCGCGTATGTTTGCAAGGGCTCGTAGCCGCGCAATGGATAGTTGGTCACCAGCAAATATCTTGATAGTGTCGAAGTTCAACTCGCCATGTTCATCAAGTATCCCAAGCTCACGCAAGATAGCTTCGACAACTTCTGCGTTCCCTATAATTGTCGACTCGTCAATGTTCATGCCGGGTAGTGGATGTAATGGTGTCTTGTGAAGGTCGATTTTTTCTGCTGTCTCGGGCTGCAGCTTATCGAGGGCGGCTTGGAATCGTTTGAACTTGTCACCACCATGCTTGATGATGATTCGCAGGACACAAAACAGCAACTGCTGGTTAAGCCTGGTCGTCTCTTCTCGCGTCAACAGCACATCTTCAATATTGAGTTGCCGAGCCTCATCGAAACACTTCTCGAAGTCGGTGATCTTCATGTCTGCCAAGTTTCCCTTGTGTAGTGGCCATATGGTAGCACAGGTTCCATTTTCCTGAGAATCTATAAAAGAAGATCAACACTAATTCATTTGCAGTCCAATCAGCTTGAGCTCACCTGTTCGTCCCATGATCTGCTCTGATACTCGGAATACCATGTTGATGTTATCATAGACAGATGCAAACAGCCCTGTAGCTGCCACACTACGAGATACCTGGTGCATCGAGTTTGAGAGCACGCGCAGGGTGCCAGCATCCCACGGTTGCACTTTCCGTCGGACTCGCTTCTTCTTTTTGGCTTGCTCTGAGTCAAGCACCGGCAAGTCAAAGTTGGGTGTTTGTGAAACTATGGGCTGCTCTTCACCCTCGTCTTCAACATCTTCAACTGTGGCTTTTCTGGGTTTCCGTGTAACACTGCTGTAGCTCTCTGAAATGCCAAGATGTGACATCACAGAGATGACCTGACGCTGTGCTCCGGAGGCGTACAGGTATAAACCCATAATCTGCCGGGTGAATATATTCTGCTGGCTGTACTCCCCAAGCAGGCTCACGGCTGCTGACGTGACAATCTGAAGAGGCGGTCAGCATCATCCAATACATAAAGCACATTTACGTACTGTGGCTTTCTTTGCCCAGCGAGCATCACTAATTCCTCCACTGAGCTGCCGAGGTGAAGTCGCAAACGCTGCGAGCATGCGCATGGCAACTCGTGCTGTCCCGGTGAGTTTCTCGTGTAAAGTTGACATGCTGAAGTTGAAGATGGTCTCTGAAGACAGGTCTCGTTTATGGCTGCGAAGGAAACCTTTATCGTTGACAGCTTTGGCCTCTTTGGATATCGTCCCAGCTACAAAGTCCTCCGCCCACTGCTGCACTTCGTTCCTGGCAGTCAGACTATATTGCGGAGACACCCAGTGATTGAGTATACGTCTCGCACTTCCTTCTGACTTCATGAAGCCTTCCCATCGATGAGCACCCTGCATAAAGCGTGGATCAAAGACATGGATCATCAGGTCGCCCCAGCTGAGCCCCTTTGCTGTCAACAAGGCGAGGACTTCGCCAAGAGCCTTGCTTTTTGCTATTTCCGCTTTGGTTGTCCGCTGCTGTTCTGTCTCCTCCTCTGCTGCTTCTTTCTTTGCAACAGTCACCGCCCTCTTCTTCAACCCCTTTGCCCTCGACTTAACTGTCCTTTCTTGGCGAGTCCCCACGACTGGGCTAGAACACGCTAGCATGGCCAGTCCATCACTTGACAAAGGAGGTAGTGATGAAGCCCGAGCTCGTATGTGCTCAGAGATTGTGGTGGCAATTGGACCTGAGTTTTCTGTAGGAAATGCGAATAATGCTCTAACTGGTGTCATCGGGACATCTTCAGAGTTGTCGCTGTGTTCACTGGGGCTGATGCATCGAGTGCGAGAGGTCGAGGGACCCAAAGCACGAGCTGAGGTCATGGTAAGGGGGAAAGAGTAGCGCCACCACATCCCATCTGACCGAGTAATTAGAAGAGCCGGCGCGACCGCGATAACCTCATTTTCCTTCCCTCCATCTCATCATGTCCAGCGCATCCAATGCACCAAAAGGCACCCGCCACCGCACAAGAAAAAGACACGGCACCAAGGCCACTCCTAAAAACCTGCCATCGGAGAGAGCAATCTTGACCCCTAAAGAGTTGGAAGGGTTAGCGGATCTCATCAAGGAGAAGTTCGAGTGGGAGAACGGACCTCGACCATTTCAAATGAGAGCCATTGAGGCTCAGTTGCGTGGCCTTGATGTGCTGGTACATGCTGGGACAGGTGCTGGCAAGACCGGAATAATTGCAGGGCCCTTTTGTCATCCCAGCAGCGAAGGGCGAGTGAGCATTGTAGTCTCGCCGCTACTGGGACTTCAAGATGAACAGGTGAGTCCATAACCAAGTGAACCCTGCTTCAGAAGTTGATATAATGATGCACATAGGTGGAAACATTCAAGAATGAGTTCAAGTTATCCGCCGTTGCCGTGAGCAGCCGACATGGAGGATGCAATGCAGAAGTACTTGATGTAGGTACAGTAGCAGTCTATCCTTTCCTTACTAACGACCTCCTGTAGAAAATTGTGGCTGGAGAATGGCAAGTCGTGCTCATCTCGCCTGAGATGCTCCTGTCGCGTCGGTTCATCCAGCTCGTCCTAAAGAACCCAGAGTTCGGAAAGTGTGTGCTCTCTGTAACAGTTGATGAAGCACATGTCGTCTCGCACTGGGGTAGCGAGTTCCACAAGAAGTATGGCACCTTGGGCATCATACATACTTTCTTGCCCCGAGGTGTGCCCATTGTTGCCGTCTCAGCCACTCTACCAGCCAAGTTGCGGGCAGACGTACTTGCCAAGCTACAATTCGGAAAGGATTATGTCAATATTGATATAGGAAACGACCGTGACAATGTGTCCATTGTCGTGCGGGCAATCCATGAACCAATGAACACTTACGTTGACCTCGACTTCGTCCTTGGATCCAACCCAATCACGGCGGTGGACATCAAGAAGACATTTATCTATGGCGATGACATCAATACCAACATAGAAATCGAAGATCACTTGAACGAGGTCCTACCTGAGCACCTTCGAGGACAAGGCCTAATCCGCCCTTATAATGCAGCACATGACAAGGAATATTTGAAGGAGGTCATGGACCTATTCAAGCGTGGTGTGGTCCGTATCCTCATTTGCACTGACGCAGCCGGGATGGTAAGTGCTGAACATACTGTCAGGTGAGACACGAGGCTGACCAGTCTAAAGGGTTGCAACATACCTGATATAGACGTCGTTGTGCAATGGAGACTCCCAGGATCAGTCTCTACGTTTGTTCAGCGTGCAGGGAGGGCCGGAAGAGGACAAGGCACCGTCGGGTTGGCGGTGTTGTTGGTTGAGCCATCGGTGTACCGTGTCGACTTGCTGGCACCTCTGCTGCCTCTCGGCACAGACGAGGCTCTACCACACAAGAAAAAGTGTAGTGGACGAGGCCGTAAGTCAAAGAAAACCAAAAAACAGAAAGGAACCGGGGGAAAGAAACATGGTGATGCCCGAGGAGCCAAGCGAGGATCGAGAGGGGGGAAGTATGACTCTGTGTTTGTTCGCGACCAGCCAAAGCTTGATGTTGATGCCACAGACGAAGGGTTGCATGTGCTCGCGCAGACTGGGACCTGTCGTCGCCTTGTATTGACTGAGATCTACAGTAACACACCTCCTCGTAAGTCTCAATCTCATACCATCACATTGTAGCCGATACTGACCTATTATCCAGAACCAAAGGTGCCATGCTGCGACATATGTCACCCAGCGTTGCTGGATCTCACGAGACCTGGAATCGCTCCGGTCAAGAGACGACAAAAAGCAATAAAGCGTGGTGTGCCGTGCGAGGCCGTGCAGACACGCCTGGGCGCGTGGCGTGCAGCTGTGCTGCAACGCGACTTTGCAGGCTCGATCTTCGCAGCACCGGCACTGCTGAGAGACGAAACACTTGACTTGCTGTCGTCAGTTGGACCAGTAACGTCACGAGAGCGGCTGCGAGAGGTTCTTGCTGGACAGTGGAGGTGGGAGCCAATGTATGGTGAGGCACTCTTTGAACTGCTATCCGACATGCAGATCCCGGCGATGCAGGCGTTGCCAAGGAAGCCCAGAGGTCAGAAGAGGATTAGCGAGCAGGAGGAGCAAGGTGGACCTTCAAAGAAGCAAGCCAGCGACTGCGAGACAATGAGGCTGCGTGCCAGCAACCTGTCATCGGGCACATTTAGCTTCCGCGTTGAAGTGCCTGCCAGTGCGTCTCTAAGTACCTCTGCAACACAGCCAGCTGTTATGAACTCTTCATTCGACCCATATCTCAATTCATTTTAGCCACCTAGTCCTACAATTGCATTTGATTTACACAAAATAGGACCAAATTGACGTCCTTGATAGCAAATAGTACATATCTTACAACTTGCACAGTTGTACAGCATCCTACGCAGATAGGATTACATAAGCCTAACGCGCGGCACCTCAGTTACTCAAGGTAAAAAGCAAATTTGCACATCGATTAAAATCGCAGAAATGCGAGGAAAATTTGTGAGGCGTTTGCGAGCGATTTAGAAACTTTAAGTTTTTTTCGAGCAGAAAATTTCGAGAGCATATGAGGGCTAGAACATATGGGTACGTAGCTGTGTGGGTATGGCTACGGATGCCACGCCACACCTTCCACTACGCCGCCCAATGAGGCAAGCCAATCGCTTCTGTGTGTCATAGGCTGGGAAATATTAAGGGTCTTTGCGCAACTCAATTGAACCAACCACGGCATCCCGGCCGCTCTCCCTCATATCATGGCGAGAATATTTATCAGTTTCTAATCTACATATCTACCAAGTTCATTGCCCAGATAGCGGTGGTGTTATGTAGCACAAGTATATCACTGTCAGACCTCACCTCACTGGGATCACATGATCCTTGGGGACTCCTTTGCCTGAGCATTGGCAAATGGAGAGCAGATCCTATTACTTATATGATATTAGCACTCACTGCTTTATTTAAGGATAAGTCGTATTGAATGCCTAATACTCAAACCCGTAATAATTTAGAGCT